>CAHIKZ030000890.1:1162500-1247500 GCA_903632075.3 Acanthosepion pharaonis | reverse complement strand
CCATATTATTCTCCAGAACAAACTACATCTTATTTTCTAAATGTGTCAAACTTTCCTATTTATGACACAACAATATATATATATATATATATATATATATATATATATATATATATATATATATATATATATAGAAAGTAAACATTATGTAAGATTTTCAAAGTATTTTTCAAAGTGTATTTTCCTTATGGAAATATTTGTTTTAACCTTCCATCTAAAAAGATAATATCAATTGCTGTCTTTATTATTTTCAAAGAAAAATCATTAATTGTGTCATTGTCCATGCGTAACACGTTCAGGAAGTGTGCTCATATGGATTACAGTGGATCGAATATTTGACAAACAGGAAACAGATAATATATGAAGATGACTGCTGGGAAGAAATATTTGCTAAAAGAACCTGACAAAAGGATTAAGAAAATGATTCAGAGAAATAATCAATCTTCTATGAAAAACAGATACACATGCACAGACAGATATAACTGATTCACATGACTCCTTTATGTGCTGTCGCTTCATGATTTAGGTGATCATGGCTCTCCACAATTTCCTGTCCTTTGTAGATCTTAATAAATTTTGTCTTTTTTTTTATTTCTCCTAAACCCTACTCCACTATCCATTTACTCAAGCTCACTAAGTATGTTAGGCATTGTTTTCCTCTGTCCTGTGAATATCAGATTTTCCATGCCTTCTTTCCTCATTATATATCCTAGAAATTTCAATTCTCTCTTCCTGATGTTAAGTAGATGTTTCTTTTTTACTTCTATTTTCTCTAAAACGTTTTTCACATATCCAGTCCATGGTATCCTCAGTATCCTTCTGTAGGATTACTACACTGAAAATGTTAGTTTCTCCAACAAGATGATAATCTTGTTGTCACATATAACTTTGTTAAGGAAGCATGCAATATGTTTTGTTCACAAGTGTTTATATATATATATATATATATATATATATATATATATATATTATTAATAGAAATCTTATAAGTATAAGAAACTATACTAGCTATGAAAACCTTCATTTTATTGATTTGCAAATAAACAAGCCAATACCAAAGGGAAAAAAAAGGTACAAAAAAAGAAAGAACCAAGAACATGTATGTTAAATGAAAATAATTGTCCAGCATACGAGTTCAAGACCTAAAGAAAAAACCCCAATGCAAGTACTCAAAACAACTAAATAAAGTGCTCAATACAATGAGTAGAGCAGAGCCAGCATTCCCTGACGATCCGCTTCGTTGAAACCTTGGAAGGTTTGTCTGGCTCTCTAGGTTTAACTATATATATATATATATATATATATATATATAAGGCATGTGCTGTCAGTAATTACTCAGTGTAGGCAGCTTGTGACCTTTATGTAGTAAATCTACAAAAATATAAAATATTTTGCATTTTATGCATAATAAGAAGAGTAACCTACATGATTTTTCTGGATTAAGGGCATATTGTGCCACAGAAAGAAAATATAGCTAGTGACTTTCCTAGATAGCATGTCCCTTATATATATATATATATATATATATATACAAAAGAAAAATTTATCCTTGTTGATGTGTTTTGCTTAACCTTGTTAAAATCTGTCAGGATGAAATGCATTAGCTAAGTTTTCCTTTTGTCTTTATTTATGTTATCCTTTTATAGAAATATGTTCGTTATATCTTAATTTTTCTTCTGCTCATATGAGTGTTTTCTTTTCTGGACATAAAGTGTTTAAAAATTGTTCAAATGTTCTATATACCCGATCACTTTCAGCTATTCTATTAGCCATTATCAAGGATGTTATTTTATTTTTAACTGAATGTGTAGATTTTTTACATATGTATCTATAGTGATGGGAATTTTTTTTTATTTTATTTTCCAAACACAGTCAGCACATTGTGGCCATATTCATAGTTGATATCATTGAGTGTTAGATATTTCTTTTTTTTTATTACCATATATACTTGCAAATAGATGGCCATTCTGGACAGATCAAGTTCCTACTTTTTGGCTTAATAATTGATGATTTAGTATTGACTCACAGATAGGTTGCACTATAATCTGGGGGAGTTACACAGCCCTTTTTAAAAGTAAGAATTATCAGATATCTAACTTTATTTCAAAACTTAAATACACTTTTGCAGATTGATTTCCATGTTCTGCATAATTTAGTACTTTTAATTTAAAACCAGCTTCATAACTTTCTTTTACTCATGATTCGTGTTTGTAACAATTAAAATTATAAACTATAAATTTGACTACCAACTCTATCGCTGCACAATGCAAAATAGTACAAAAGTTTTGGGTACTAGATTTATGCGCTTTGTTATTTGTAAATAACACTTAAGAGTGCTTTTTAATATTATATGAAACAACTATTAAAGAAAAACAACCATAAAGAATATATTTCATTTCTTTAGGTCATATTTTCCAATGTATTTTTGACAAAATATATATATTTTGCAGAATGAATCATGAGACTATTTTTTCTTTGTCAATAAACATCTATACGTGGTTCCTTAAATTATTTATGCATATTCAGGGTTTCAGTCTAGTGCGATGGCCCCGACCAAACGGTGACTGATGGATCAATGAATATTTTATAATTTTATTTATTTATTGTGATGGATATATGGATCTAGCATGAGGTAAGTTTAAAGCAGTGCGTCAGTATATATGATAGATAAATTGTTTCTATACAGAGAAAAACCACAGCTTTAGTGTTTAAGGCTATCATTTTCGAGTTCTCAGAAATCATGATGACAAGGTAGTGTTGTTTTACATTTATGTCAAGTGGGATAGGTCACACCCCTAATAGCATCCTACGCCCAGCAGCAAGGCCTCTGATCAGGAGGTTTTGAGGAGCATGGAACCACCTCTTAATTGCTGGTGTTCCCAGGTCCACCCTGACCCCTGTTAGGGTCCCAGCAATACTTTTTTGAAAAAAATTATTACCAGCAATACAATTTTAAAGGAAATATATTACCAGAAACAGATTTTTTTACAAAATAAAATATTACCAACAATAAAAAATTTTGTCGGCATTAAATAACTCATTGAGGTTGATATGCTGTAAAACAAAATACACCAAACCAATCTAAACCAAAGAATACATACTCTATTCATATGAACATATCCTAAAAATGTTGGCATTAAATAACCCATTGAGGTTGATATGCTGTAAAACAAAATAAACCAAACCAAACACCCCTAATAGTTTGTGAAATTTTTCATAAAAAAAGTGTTACCTATCTGTGAGTATATACAGTAGTAATCTTTTTTATTATTAATGCTTATATTTTTTTAACATTTTTATCAAATGTGGATGAGACTGTTATAGCCATATTTTCTACACGTATATTGTGGACAAAGCTTGGTAGGTTTCTGTCTGTGTTTAAATGCATCCTAATTGAGCTATGGTCTGAGAGATATAATGTGAATTTTCTTGACAGAAGTGAGAGGTTTTTTATCTGTGAGAAAGAGTTTGTAGGGTATAAAATAATTTGTCACCTACAAGGATACCAAGATGGTTTCGGGCTCTGTCGAGACTGGGAGGTAAAGACTGGGAAGCTCCTACCTACATACGATAACAATACTCCATTTTCCGTCTGATTTGGCTCTTGTAAAAGTAGAGGATAGCAGGAGGAGTCAGGTATTTAATGGAGCAGTTAAGGGGAAACAACCTTTTTTTCTATCATTTTTAGTGATGGATCATATGTACGAGTTCCACATGAGATTTGGGTTGTTTAAGTCCCAATAGGTGCTCAAGGCATGAGGTCTCCCTGAGGGAACATCCATTCATCATTATTGATGATAGTTCAAGGTCTGATCACTAATGATGGAATGTAACTAGTTTGGTTTTCAAGACATTGAATGTAACCTGCCAGTTTTCCCTCCACTGCTAGAACTAAGTCAGAGGCAAGATCAGTTGCTAACTTCTGGTTTTCTAGACTTTTGGAGGAACACCCATATGCAGTTTTACCCTTAGCATAGATATTCACAAATGATCAGAGTATACTCTTAAGCAGATTATTTAGGTAAATTTTTCTACAGATATTTTTATAGTAACTTTTCTGATCAGCTTTTTTTCTTGGTGCCCTGACTACATTAATTTAAGTGTGCTACTTAATTGTAATCAAAGACTTATCCATTTACTATTAAAATAGTTAAATGCAACCACCAGTTCTATTCCAACAATTTCTTTTCTTGCACTTCCTGCCAGTTTAATTGCTTCCATGATGGCTACAATCTTCAAAAATTTAAATGCAATGTCAATCAGCATCTTCTGTTATCTTGAATCCCATTGATCTTTTGTCCTCTCCTCAACTCTCCCTGTACTCAGTGTTTTCTCTCACTTTCACTCCCTGTAACTCTCTGCATGCTCGTGGTATTTCCACTTTGCTTGGGGTGAAACTTAAAAGATTAAAGAAATTAAAAGAAAAAAAAAAGGAGAAATAAAAAGTGGGTTGATGCAAGAAGTGCCCCTGAGGGACACCTGTGTTAATTGCTAAGGCCTTGGAGGACTGGCTGATAACAATTACCTCCAGGGACCTATTTCTTAGGAAGGAGTTTATAATTGAAAAACTCTGCCAGTGATTCCATAGCTAGACTTTTGCAAGCTAATTTTGTTAATGAAACTGAAAATATAAAAGAGAGATATAAGAAGTAAATTGATAAAGTAAAACTATTTAGACATATTTTTAAAAGTGCTTTGCAAGATTTCATTTTGACTTGTTAAAGGCCAACAATTACAATATGGTATTGATTTTTTTATCTGTGGAAATGTAAATGAAGATATGTCAATTTCAATTTCACCATTATACATATTTCTGGTATAATTATTGTTCCTTATCAAAGCTGAAAATAGGAAAAAATAATTTTATTTTTTTTAAAGTTGTTCACAAGTTGCCATTTAATATCTAATGAATTACTAAATTTTTTACTTCTAATACTAAAGAAAGTACTGTAAACACAAAAATTATTAGAAATATAAAAGCCTTCAAATTTTATTCCATACCAGATATCACTGATGATGATAATAATAATAATCATGTATTTTAAAGTGAATTTTAATAATGGATTTGTCTTAATGATTTACCATGTCAGTGGTTCCAAAACAGTATGGCATGCCGCATAGGTGTGGCAGAAGAGAGTAGCAGGTGCGGCAGGATGATTGAAAGACAATAAAATATTTAGAAACAGTTTCAAAAAATTCATATGCCAAAAAATAAATATGATTTCAAAATTTAAAATATTATTATGGATTACTTTGAATTGCATGCATGAGTTCTAGTATAAATAGTTATAAATAATTATTGACCAATTTTATCATTGTGATATGTTTGCATTATATCAAATATTAAGAATATAGTAACTAGAGTTTGCAAATTGGAGTAGAGAGTTATCAATCATAATGTTCTGACTTTGAATCTGCAGTTATCTCCCTTTATCTCTTTTTTTTTTTTTTTCAAATGTACTTTTTATCACATAAAATTTGGTGAGGCATAAGTTAATTTTCATTCCAAAAATGTTTTCCAGAGAAAAAATGTTTGGAAACCACTGCCATATATACTCAAGTATAGTGCGAGTTTTTATGATCAGTTTTTTTACACTTATAATTGGGTCACACTAAACACAGGTCATTTTTTTGAAGAGGTTAAAAATGATACATTTTCCATAATTGGTTGCACTATACACAGTCAAGTTTTATTCTGGAAGGATTAAAATTTGTGCCAAAAATTCATGGATCACACTATACATGAAGTTGGATTATACCTGAGTATATACAGTAAGTGATCCTTGAAGAAAATTGTTTTGAATTTTTTTTCTCTTTTAATATAATGGTTCATTGTTTCTTTTTTTTTTTAAATATAAAATGAGATAATATAATTAGATATAAACCACCACAGTATAAATGAAGGTGATACCTCTCCCATGGCAGGTTGCACAATTCACTTGACTTAAGAATTTCAGTAATTGTGCATTTTTAAGGGCTGATACAACCCTACATGTGGACCAGGCTACTGGGAGATGAGTTCTTTTATCAAGTCACCATCTTTAAAGTGGTTGCCAATCAACACTAGAGAGTTCAGTCTGCCTATTTAATCCATATCTGGGGTGGTGAGAAGAAATGGATTCATACTCCTCTCAAGAGTATTTGTGGAAAAATAAACATAACAAATTTGGCTGGAATTCAGAATTGGTCCACCAGTTTTACTTTCTGAACCACTGTTACACTAACCACACATTTGCATTATATATCAGTTAATTTCAAAAGATATCTTAGCTGGGATTTATATGAATAGATGAATCCCAACTAAATTTTAAAATAAGATTATGATTTGCTATTGAATGGGACTGGCATGAATGGACAAACATTGACTCAAAATCATTGCACACGGCTCCCACCAAGATTACCAGTTCTGGTGGTAAATATCATATACTAGTGTGCAATCTGCAGCTGGTGCAGCAGTATGGATAGAATCTGCCCTCTTTTCACATTCCAGTTTTGATAGAGTCTAAAAGTGTCTCTGCATCTTTGTGGGTGATGAATTATTTTACTCACTTAACCCCCTCTCCCACAGATGAAAAGTCGCAAGCCACTTTCTGCTTAATTTCTATTTTCATGGAAAGTTTTCATATCCATCAGTACTAACCTTCATGACTAAGACTTGCCATGTCACATGTATTGTTGTAAATCATGCTCATTCCCTTTATAGTCCATTGGTTAGATGTAAGTTCAAATCAAACAGCTTCTTCCCACAAACCACTGCTTTGTGGAACTGACTCCCAACACCAAGAGCATACTTCCTCGATCACTAAAATCTTAACCTGTTCAAGTGTAGGGTTAACTGTTATCTTTCTCACATATCCCCATTAAATGTACCTCTTACTATGTAACCCTCCATCTTTTATTTCCAGTCCTAATAAAAAGCATACCAGAAAGTGCATAGCATAAATGTGAAAAAGAATTTATATTTATTTCTGTTTATATCTCTGAGATGAGGTGTTATGACTACTTGCATTATTTAAATTATTCAGACGGTTATCCTCATCTTCATTGCTATATTCACAACATTTTAGTCATTGTACACTCCAGCCTTATTCAGGTGATTGGACACATGGTCCAGTGGATAAAGATGCTGGTTAGATCCAGTGACTAGACCCAAAGAGTTGTGAGTTCAATACCAGGCCACAGCAGTGGTGAACCAAAAACTTGGAGAGTTGAGTTAAAGGGAAATAACTGAGACACCCAGAAGAGGCACAGTACATAAAATTAGAACAATCTACCCTGGTGGATAAAATAAAAGAGTTTGGTTCAAAATTCCAGTCACCTGAAGAAGGCTAGAGAGTACAACGGCTGAAACATCATGAGTAAGGCAATGAAGGTGTGGTTAACAGTTCAAATAATGTAAATAATGCAAGTAAATATTTATTTATAATATCATTTTCTGTCAGTGCACTTAATTCAATGGCGGACATTAATTATATAGGCCAAACATTGTACAGTGAAAATTCTAGATCAAAATTCAATAAAGAACTGTGTTAGGCTGCGGACAAACCAATTGACTCTCATTATATATTAAGAAGGAATGAGAAACTATTATTTAATAATATATTTATAGATGCATCGGCATGTTGATATATATTCACATATTTCCCTATATGTGTGTGCATATATACTTGCAGGTGACTCATAAAGATCGTAGAAGATAAAATGTAATCCATTCAATATGATACCCCCAGGTTCTTAATTTCTATATTATCATTGACACAATTGAAAGAAGCATTATCAACAACAACAACAAAAATAGAAATAGATAAATATTACAAGAAGCTTTTAGGATGGCAAAGTTGACAAGATGTTTTTAGCCGAGCTGTCAAAGAATTGCTATGTGTTTTCCTCACAATTCAAAAGAGAAAAAATAGCTTTCTTTTTCTTTTAGTCTAAAATACATTCCAAGCTTTACAAAAAAAAAAGTTTCTCAATCAAACCAGATATTTAAATATATATATATATATATATATATATATGCACATGCACACACAATCATCTATATTATAAGTCTGGCACAAGGCAACAAGTATAGAACATTCTGTGAGGATTTAAATGACCCTAGGAATAATTTTTTTTTCTTTAGGAATAATTTTTGTTCTTTTCAGCCATAATACAAAGCCCAAAATCCACTCAAATCCATTACTAAACAAGGCTTGACTCCGTTATATTTACCTATATACAAATACCCATTTGAAAGGTATGGATTTATTTTTTCTCCCTCTAGTCACGGATAAATAATTAGACAATTTCATGCAAGGTCACTGATATCTTACTTATTATAAAATGCAGATTGTGTGTGTGTGTGTGTGTGTGTGTGTGTGTGTGTGTGTGTGTGTGTACGTTTATATATTGGATCAGATTTCCTACATTTTCAACTGATTTCAACAAAACTTCACAGGACTGCGTAAAATGCTGTCAGACTGTGTAAAGTGCTGTCAGAACCACCTTGCGGTGGTTCTGACAGCACCAAAAATTGGAAAAACACAATTGTTTTTGCACAAAATCAATTTGAAAACACGATTCTCTCACCACAATGGAACCCAGGTTGTTTGTGTGTGTGTTCGTTTATATATGGGATCAGATTTCCTACATTTTTCAACCGATTTCAACAAAACTTCACTTTTTTTTTGGCAGGTAGTATTTCTTATTGTCTTGCACACTTTTTTCTTTATTTTTACATTCAGAATGCTTTAAAAATTCCATTTACAAGACAATTGTTTTATAATATTTGTTAATAATAAAATTCTATTCAATCGATAGACTCATAACAATTGAAAACAATGTTTTTGTTTGAGTTTGGGTTTGACCAATTCGTAAAAAAAAAACAAAGAAACAAAAAGAAAAAAACTAATTAAGACATGCATGTCCGTCACCCTTAAGCAATAATCTTTGTCAATTTTATTTTTCAGTCTTCATGATGGTCGATACTTGATCTATCTCTTACTGTTACATCCCCGGGAAATGCTGGGCTCTACTGCTAGTCTGTCTATATTTCTGAGATGAGGTATTATGTACACTATTTACATTATTTGGGCTATTGTCCTCATCTTTGTCACCATATTTATTACAACGTTTTGGACATTGTACACTCCACCTTCTTCAGGTGGTTGGAATGTTGAACTGAACCCTTTATTTTGCTCACTGGAGTAAAATGTTCAAGGGCACAGTGGATAAAGGCATTGGTTAGAGCCAATGACAGGACACAAAGAGTGTGAGTTCAATACCCAGTTAAGACAGTGGAGAACATGGAGAGGGGAATTAACAGGAGATAACTCATAACTGACATCCGTTAAACATGGCATGTGGAACTAGAACATTCTACCCCAGTGAACAAAATAAAGGGTTCAGTTCAACATTCCAACCACCTGAAGAAGGTCAGAGCATACAACAGCCGAAACGTTGTAATAAATATGGCAACAAAAATGAGGACAATAGTCCAAATAATATAAAAAGGTCACGGATGTTAAGAAATAATGGTTACCAAACAGTTGCCAACACAGAAATGGTTGCTAATGCAGCAACATTTGTTAAGAAGCCCATACCTCCAGAGCCATCCGCTCAGACATTTTAACTCTTCTGATTTATATAGTCACCCAAGTCATCCACCATTGGTCAGATAACAAATTTGCATACTTTGCTGATTTCTTTGTTAACGAGCTTGGATTTTTACTTGTGGTACATGGGTGATTCATCAGACAAGGCAAGTGACTTTCACTGCTACTGCTCACCCATTACAAAGCCCAAGATCCACTCAAGTTAGAGGGCCACTACATGAGGATTCAGTTTGTTTCATTTGCTTATGTGCAAATATCCTTGGGAAAAGTATTAAGCTATCTCATCTCCCTCTAGCTATGGGTTAAATAGCAGGACTTGTAAATTCAATGTTATTCCAAAAAATTGTTAATGCAATATTTGCTTGCAAAAAAAGAAAAATAATTATCCTTACAATTCAAAATATGTTTTGGTTTTAAATACCTGGCAAAAAGTTGATAAGCCATAAAAGACAAGTCAATCAAATACTAAATGAGGTTGTTGTAAGGGCATACAAAGAGATAGAAAGGGCTGCATATTATGAGGATATTAGATTATTAATCACTACTTCATGATGTTTTCCTATCATTTGACTGGTTTACATTAACTGAAAGCTTTTGATTCTATACTTGTGTTCGGTAGTGTTGTGTATGATACACCTAATTTACATAAGCGGACTACCGACCATATAAATATGGGTTGGTACCGGAAGACGGGGAAGATAGTAGAGATTAAGAAATTGAATCCAGAGACTCTGCCCGACTGCGATTTAGTCAACCCATTATGCAGGAACAGTCTTCCCAAGAATATACCAAACTAACTGTAAATATTGTGTACCTATTCTTTGTTTCAATACATTTTGTTAACGTACATTTTGTGTTGTATTATTCCATGCTTATTTAAGCTTCAACAGGTAGTAAATATACATTTGAGCTATTTAACAACTTAACTACACACATATATCCGCAAATTGTAAAACTCTCTTCCAGCTCCATGCTTTCCAGCCATCTTTAATCTTCAAAAATTTAAATGCAATATCAATGGCATTCTACTATAATCCTCCTGATTACACTTCATTTGTTCTTACTCCTTGTTGTCTAATTCTTCCATACTGCCTTATATATAAAAGTGAACATTGAAGTCAACACTTCGAAACGACAGTCTGTTTCATGCTAGACGCAATCATTAGGCCTGACGATTGCCTCTAGCATGAAGCAGACATTACCTCTAAGTGTTGACTTCAATGTTCACTTTATATTTACACACGCATCTCTGATATTGAGCACTTTATCCCATCAATATAGCACACCTTAAGACTATATATATATATATATATATATATATATATATATATATATAAAATTCAATGTATCCATATAGATTGACAGTGAAAATCTCATCACTAGAATGACAGCTACTCTCATAACACCTGCATAACATGGTTAATCATGGTTCTCCACAACTTCCTACCTTTTGTAGCTCTTATTTTTTATTATTTTACTATCCTTCTTCCTCCTTGTTTTGCCATCAATTTGTATAAGCAAGTAATCCATCTAAAAAAGGTGGGTTATTTGCTGCTTTCCTCTGTCTCTCTAGCCTTCAATCTGTCCTGTGAGTGTCAAATTTTCTAGGCCTGATCTTATGCATCCCAGAAATTTCAATTCTTTCTTTCTGATTCTATGTGCAAGTGTTCTTTTTGTGCCTCAAATTTTCTCTTCATCTGTGAGGAGATTGTCTTGTATTCGCTGCCATATAGAGGGACTGATATTAATTCACCACTCTTTTTTTTCTTTTTCTAATTAAATTTTCCTCTTCCTTATTACAGTTTTTGGAAGGCATCTTTTGCTATTCATCCTTCAGATTTCAGTGTCACATTATATGTCAAAGCACTTCCTAGATACATAAACTTCTGTACTTGTTTGATTTTATTGATAACCACAGAGTCTATCTTCTTACAATTAATGGTTAGTCCTCTTTCCTGCTTTCTTTTACTATCTTGTCTAAAATATACTTCCTATTAATGTATTAAATACGACATTCATAGGCAAAAAAGA
This sequence comes from Acanthosepion pharaonis, assembly GCA_903632075.3. NCBI lineage: Eukaryota > Metazoa > Mollusca > Cephalopoda > Sepiida > Sepiidae > Acanthosepion > Acanthosepion pharaonis. The sequence continues at coordinate 1,235,873 of CAHIKZ030000890.1, read as the reverse complement.
AAGATTTGATGAAAGCCAAAGTGTTATTGTCATAAAACTAGGTCAGAACATTTCTAAAACAGCTTGGTTTAGGGGGGGGGTTCTGATGTTTAGTTATTGTCAATAACTATCTGTGGAAGAAAAAAGCACCAATTGAAACCAAGTCAGTAGGCAAGACTTATCAATGCAAGCAGTGAACAGAAATTTTCCTGTCAAGTATAAGTTAAGAGATAGGTTACTCTTATACAAATTACATGATTTTAATCAAGGCAAAAAACAGCGTACATTACAATATGCATTATATTGATTCTTATTATATAGGTAACAGCATAGCTTTAGGCTAGTTAGAATATCAATGATAACTAAACTCCATTATTGAGACTATCTTTGATGAGTACATGATCATCAGGTTCAGACATTTTATCACTGGAAAATGGCCAATTGATCTGAGTACATGTCATTATACACAGGAAGTGATGTTACCAGAATCTATTTGGGGGAAAACAGAAAGCCAATGGAGGCTGTGTGATAGTTTGGACATTTTCTGAGCAAGTATTAGGCCCTTTGGGAAAGTGGTTTGTCATATACTATTTCAACATAATTGAAGACCAGTACATACCTTCATAGCCACAGTCTTCTCCAATGATATGGTTGTGACCATTTTTCTTGTTTCCGAGAAAGAACTGAACATAAGATGTCCAATATCTTGTGATCATTTTTGGCTTTCATAAGCCATTATCAAAACATTTTTTTTCTTGCTCGATAGGGTTGCATATAGGTATTTATTGTATTTTTTTGAGGGTCATGTCTTAATGCATTTGAATAAACATGTTTTTCACAGTGATGTTCAACCTGTAAAAGGCCCAGAGGCCACTCAAAGTAGATGATTATATTAAGTGACAGTTTATACAAATAGAAAAGGAAGAGAATGAATAACCCTAAACTTGAATATGTTAAGGTTATAAATATACTGAATATATTTAATAATTAAAAAATACTACTACTAACTGACATGTGACAAATGATAATAAAAACCTTAAAGAAATTTTGTTGGTCTTTAATCAAATGATCCTGGATGAAAAATAGTACCCAGATACATTCAGTTTAAATTTTATGACTAAGCAACTTTGAAAGAAACCAACACTAAATATTTAAAATAACACTTATTGTAAGATAAATAACGCCAGTTAAAAACAAACACAACAAATTATACAAAGAAGTCATTAAAAGCAATGACAAATTAAAAATTATTATAAATTCCTAATGTAAGGTTATTGTTATAACTCACATTTGGTATAACATAATTTGTTAAAGTATTCTCTATACGTAATGCTTAAACTATTGCTGTATGTTTGTATATGCCTACTTTTATCTTCACCTGCTGGGTTCCTTGATATTTTACCTCCTTTCTGTTGACTGCTTTCACAGTGTCACTCCCACTCCATCTGCTCACAAGCTTGCGATTAAGTAAAGTGGTTGTGCAGCAGGTACAAACAAGAGATGCCACTATCACATTGCCCACTGACACTTATATGCCTGGTAGAGATCAGTATTGTGCTTTTATTCTGTTGATGGGGTAGCTGCTGGCACAGAAGCTTCCCCTTGCTCATTTCCAAGGGAAATACTTCACAATATACCCCAATCTCTCGCAACTGTAGTGCATTACTTTTGTTCTCAGTGCCTCCTTACAATATCTAATTAGGTGCGATCACTGACATCTATAGCACCTAATGCTCAATAATTCCATATGACCTATGTTTTGCAATTACCTCCACTGTTATGGGCTGCCAAAGTCTTTTACTGACCAAGATCCTTGTTGCTGGTATTATTTTGCAGAGGTCCATATTTTCTACACCAGGTATTTGTTTCAGCACTCCAGTTATGTCATCTCGGAAGCCTGTCATGAAAGCTAGTTTCACCATCTGATCCAGTCCTCTCTCTAGATATCCTGCCAGCCCTGCCAACCTCTTGATATTATTGGCATAGACGTCCACTAATTCTCAATGCTTTCTTCAGTCTGGTTCTCTATCATGTCCTCATCCAACTGGTCATCGTCACTCATTTCAAGGTAGAAGGCAAGCACATCCCCTTGCAGAAAAAGTGGAAGGAAACTAGCATGGTGTTGTGGTGTCTTCCCTCTAAAGAGTCTATGTTGGACTCTTCTGCCTACTATAAGATTAGTAGGAGAGAAGGCCTTGAGGGAACAGTCGATTAGATTGAACGCTGGGTCAACCAACACACACACAATAGTCATGTAATACTCTTCTGTTAGACTTACTGTGTAATATATGATATATCTGTAACACTTGTTATTTCTTTAACCATTTACTTGGTCACAACATCTTGGCGACAAGAATGAGATATAGCATATATATACAATGGATTTTGTTAAGCAATGGACATTGATCGAGGATTCTGCTATTACATATCTCTGTTACTTGGGTATATTAAAATTTGTGTCTGTGTTGTGTTCTAATATGTTGTGACCAAGTAAATGACAAAAGAAATAACAAAACAAGTGTTACAGATATATCATATATTAAACAGTAAGTACAACAGAAGAGTATTACATGACTGTTGAGTGTGTGTCAGTTGACCCAGCATTCAATCTAATTGACTGTTCCCCCAAGGCCTTTTCTCCTACTAATCTTATAGTAGGTGGAAGAGTCCAGCTTAGACTCTTTAGAGGGAGAACACCACAACACAAGGTCTGGCACCTTTTGGAGCTTGGTGACCAGTTTCACCTTCTTTATCCATGCAACTAAATGGTGGTATCACGTCTCTACCCATTCCAGACTATGGTGCTGAAATAGCTTGTGGTTCAAAAAATAAAAAATAGTTCTCCTAGGATGAGATCTCTTTTGTCCTCCTCTTAAATTTCATTCCTTCTCACAACTTTTCTCATAGGAAGCGAACAAGAAAAAGATTCCAACCTCTATTTTCAGAGAACTATTTATTCCTTCCCATAATTCACACTTTCTGCAATATATTTCTATAAAAGAAATCACCACCTGTTACCACTTCTTTCTACTCCCACCACCACTATGAGGTAAACGACATTCTGTTCCCCTTTCAAACTACAATACCCTAAAACAGCAATTTGCACCTGCTACATTGATGATATATTTAAATTTACTAAAAATGCAATGTCAAAAATCTGAGAGAAATCTTTGAAAATAACTCAATACTTACATTTCTGTCATAATAATATCAATAACAGAATCCTCTTTTTATAAACATATTAATCAGTTTGAATAATGGAAATTAAAAAAATGCTGTTCATAAAAAAACTCAAATACATGTGTGCTCAACTACAATAGCAAATGTTTACACTGATACAAAATAGCCATCATAAATAAATTAATAATGCACATTTCATTTTATGTTTCTTAGTATTCTATAATGAACTCAAAAATATAGAACATTAATTAACAATATTTTCCCTAACCATGTAATAAATAAACAAGGTAAGCTAACCTTCAAAAAAAACAACTATAGTACAAATAATAAAAACAAAAAATGATAACAACATAAAACATGACAATATTTTACAGAAATCAATTACAGAATAACCAGAAACTCGACAAAGAAATCATAAGAAACTTAATACATAGATACATATTACCTATGAACAGAAACAAATAAAACTCCTCAATTACTACAAAAGCTAAAAATCACTGCCAATGATGGAAAAAAATAATCAAAGCTTCAACAAATCAATGTTTTCTATGAATTAGTTGGCCCACCTGGGGAATATCTCTTTAATAATAATAATTCAAACAGCACATACATTGGATACGCATGTCTTAATTATTTTTTTTTTGTTTTTTTTACAAATTGGTCAAACTCAAACAAAAACATTGTTTTCAATCGTTATGAGTCTCTACCGATTGAATAGAATTTTATTATAAACAATTGTCTTGTAAATGGAATTTTTAAAGCATTCTGAATGTAAAAATAAAGAAAAAAGTGTGCAAGACAATAAGAAACACTACCTGCCAAAAAAAAGTGAAGTTTTGTTGAAATCAGTTGAAAAATGTAGGAAATCCAATCCCATATGTAAACGAACACAGACGCACATACACACACACACACACACACACACACAAACAAACAATCTGGGTTTTATAATAAGTATAACTCGATAAGAGTTGTCCCCTTTCATTCTGGCAACAGAATCGTGTTTTATCGTGTTTTCAAATTGATTTTGTGCAAAAACAATTGTGTTTTTCCTATTTTTGGCGCTGTCAGAACCACCGCAAGGTAATTTTACGTAGTCCTGTGAAGTTTTGTTAAAATCAGTTGAAAAATGTAGGAAATCCGATCCAATATATAAACGTACAGACACACACACAATTTGCGTTTTATAATATGTAAGATGAGTCTTCAGAAAAACTAAAATGCACACTTTGTCACCAAATTTAAAACAAATATAGTGCAGTCATACAAAAATGGTGATACTGTTCTCTATAAATGAAATGTATGTGATAGATGGCTTATGTCATAGGGTGGGAGCATAAGCAGGTACTCATTAAACATGGTGGTACATATGTGAGCATGCCCTACCTTGAAGCATATCAAAGTTCTGAAGATTACACAATAATGGAATTGACACTCAACAACTTACAAAAAGGGCTGATAAAACTAAAAAAGTATCAATTTTTGAAGAGACAGTTGAAGAAAGCCCAGATCAAAATATTGAACATCAGCCCATGACAGCAAGAAGCATACCACACAAGCAAAACTCCATTCTTAAGAAAATTGAACTCTCGGAATCAGGACAAACTATTAAATCCAACTTTACCAATGATGATGATGATGATGATTCAGAATGGAGAAAATTGAATGACTTAAGTAGCATCAGGAAGAAACAAACATTTAATGAATGTAGTCATGGAACAAGGTAAACCTTTTTGGCTGGGCTTTGAGTATGGAGTATAAGAATGGCAAGCAAGTGAGGTCAAACAAACAAGATAATATGAAAACACTTTTTTCAATGAGGAAAATATAATGATTTCCTCCTCAAATGATGATCTGGAAAAGGCAAGAAAGAAGGAGTGCCAAAATTGGGTTGAAAATAATGCTTACATACAAATTCCTGACCAAGATCAATCCATGATATGGGTTTATACTTATAAAAGTTCTAATGGCAAACAGATTTGTAAAGCTAGGCTTGTTGCTTGAGGTTTCCAGGACAAAGATGCTTGCAATATAAGAAATGATTCTTCCACCTGCTCTGAAGAGGTGTATGCATAGATTTGGGAATAATGGCATTAGGTGTATAAATCATGGACATAAAAAAACATTTCTACAGAGTAAACAGACCAATTGGTTTATTTGGATCCTCCTAATGAGGCCAATGTGCCACCAGGTTATATTTAGAAGTTATCTAAATGTCTATATATTCTGACTGATGCTTCAAGATCCTGATATCTCACAACGATGAATTAATTAAATTAAGAGCAGGAGTTTCAAAATATAACTAGAAAATATTTACATGACATTTTGGAAAACTGCCCATGTTGATGATTTCTGCTTTGCAGGAACAGAAATCATCCAAACCAGAGTTCTAGACAAAATTCGTCATCTATTTGAATTCAAATCTGAAGAAATCACCAAATTCCAATAAAAAGGATTAAATATAAAGAACAATGGGGATAATATCAAACTAAGACAGAATGAATATGTAAAAATATTAACATATATTGCAATAGAAGGAGACAGAAGTAAGAGAGATATGGCAGTTGATTGGTCAACTTAATTGGCTAGCCATCCAGACCAGGCCTGATCTAGGTTATGATGTTAATGCATTAAATTCTGTATTAAAACAAAAAAAATGTAGAATGTATAAAACAAGCAGAGTAGCCAAGCAAGCCAAAAAGGAAAAATCCCAGATAGAAATACCAGATTTAGGGAGCCTAAAATACTTAAAAATTATTGCTTATAGTGATACCTCTTTTGCCAATTTGACTGATGGCAAATCACAAGAAGGGCATATACTCTTTTTAGTTGGAAGTACCAATAGATATATGCCTATTACTTGGCAATCAGAATGTATTAGAATAGTCGTCAGAAGTACTCTAGCAGCTGAAATATTAACCATGGTTGATGCAGAAGGAGCATGTCTTTTTTTATAGGAAATTTTTATTAGAACTGTTGCAGCTTGAAGATAATAATGAAAATATAAAAATTATATGTAAAACTGACAATTCCTGTCTTTATGATACAGTACATTTGTCAACACAAATTTTGGATAAGAGACTTCGCATAGAAATTGCTATTTTGAGAGAAATTATAGATAGAAAAGAAATTGCCGAAATCTCTTGGATACCAACTGATGTACACACTGTGAACTCACTGACAAAGAAAGGAGTACCATCATTTAAGATTCTTGGTTCATATCAGAGTCTAAGGAATCCTTTGTTTAATGTTACAGTCTTTTATATATTTTTTGCAGATTGATAAATATATATATACACACCTGATGTTTAAAAAGAAAAAAAGGGGGATAACAGTTGCTATCCTTGGTAATTCTTCAACAAGAAAAAGGGGCAGTTTACCCAAAGAGGCTGAGTGGCCATTTTAGATAGGGCACACATGTGGAGAATGAAAGAGTCTGAATAAATCGTTCTCTTTCCATTACAAGTCTGAGTTCCTTTAATTTAAATTTACTGACACTGCATGTTATACTTTTAAAATTATGTCAATTTACTTTCATTTAAGAAATTTTAATTATTTTTTGACTGGAAATTTTTTTTATTTTGTCATTTGTTGTTTTTTATTGCAAGGGTCAAGTCATTTAATTTGAGTCAAGGTGGGCTGAGGTGACGGCAGGGGTTGGTAGGCCTGTTCTGTGGAACAGATATCAATGGTGATGAATGTGAAAGGAATTCCTTGTAAATGAGTTGCGGTAGGCCAAGGTGATGGTGGAGCTTGGTATCAATGAAGGCTTCTAGCTGGGAGCAATCGAGGTAAACATTTCAAGTTGAAGCTGGATAGTTTCGCTGGGTGGAGTTGAGGTTGAGATGTTTCAAATTGAATCTGGATAGCTGGGGTGGTTGGTTAAACCAGGAAGTGATAACAGTCATTGAAATATGCAGTCATGTTGAGTGGTGGTGATGAAGGCAGGGACACTGGCAGCAGCAGTGCTCTGCGTGACAACCAGGATGCAACTCTTTTGTCATGGTGACAAGGTCATGGTGGTGGTAGCAGCAGCATCCTGTGTGACAGCCAGTGGCTATGCTGTGCCACACCACAACTCTGTCCTGTTAATTTTCAGAGGCTTGCTTTTAAGCAGGTCTGGTAGTCCCCAGGGACATCTCTCTCTCCCTGGCAGAAACGGTCATGATTGGCCACTGCTGCAGCTCACTTCATAGACTGGATGTGATGCATGGAGCCTAATTTGAAGAAAACAATTTTTCTTATTTCACTTTCTGTCTTCATGGCATTCACATCAGGCCAGCATGCAGAATGAATCGGAATGAGATCTAATTGCAACAGAGTATAACACATTGTAATGAACAATCCTTATTCCCTTTGTATTCCTTTGGTGAGTGTTCCATGTAAGTTCCACTGGAGCAGCAGCTTTCCACAAACAGCTGCCTTGTGGAACTGACTCCCAAGAGGATACTTCCATGGTCATGACAATCTTAAACTGTGCAAGTCTAGGGTCAACTGTTATCTTCCACACATATTCACATAAGCTGTGCCTCTTACTCTGTAACACTCTACCTCAAGTGGCCCTCAGGCTTTGTATAGGGTGAACCTCATTGTAAAAAAAATATCTTTTTGTATTTTTTGATGTAAGATCAATACACAATATCTGTTTCAAGCAAGAGACTTGTGAATACTTATTCGAAATTTTTCAGTTTCTTAAATGAAAAACAAGAACTTTTATGGGTAAAAATAATTTTTCCCAGTTTGGAACTTTTAGTCTGAAACAAGACAATTACAATTTCACATTTCTTTTTACAGGGTGCAATGCATAAATTGTTGTCTAAATTATGCAGAAATGAAAATAAAACTAACATCTCCTTTTAACAGATATATTACATAAAAATATCTTGAAATACTAAAGAGTAAATTACCATTGGCTTCAACCATTGACTCCAGATGACTTCATAACTTCCTGCAACTCTTCTGGATGGTCTCCTTGTTCAAGTTGGGGAATGTTGCCATAATCCTTGCTTTCAGTTCATTTTTGGTGTTACAAGGATTTTTGTTGGTCTCTCGCTCTACTGTACCCTACACATAATATAATCAAAGTGGTTGCAGTCTGGGGAGTTAGGTGGCAAGATGTAAGAAGTGATGCACTCGCAGAAATTATCTGACAGCTATGATTGGTTTCTCCTGCTTGTGTGACATAGTTCAGAGTTCTGTTGTCAGACATAGGTTCTTCCAGCAGCCATCCTCTTGACTCAGGGGAGCACTGCCTCCTCAAGGCACTTGATGTAAGCCTCTGCTGAGTCTGAGGCTCTGTGGGAAGGTGAATGGAGGCATAATGTTTCCATCACTAGTGATCACTCCAAACACCTTTGTAATCACCATTAGACTCATCCAACTTTCCAAATCCTCTGCACTGTCCTCAGATTGACACCTGTTTCTATTGGAGCTTCCGGTCTGAATGCCAAGTAGTACAGCATGCTATTTCCAAATTTCTCACAGTGAATTGCATCATGGGGCTCTTTTTCTCACAGACAATACCCTACTGACCCTACTATACTGTGCAGTCAACAACATCAAAAACAATGTGCATGTATGAAATTAAAAAGATAACATGGCGACAATTTACCCATTGCACCCTGTACATAGTAAAATATTTGTTTTTGTATAAATAATTCACATACGCTTGATACTGCCATCAAGGCCAGATTCAGATGAAGAGAGACTCTAGGCTATTCCACTTGTGAGGCTCCTTCAAATCCCTCATTCTCATGAGTAGAGGAAAATGGAAAAGTGTTACATTAAACAATTTGAGTAAAGCCAAAGATGATAATGGGTGTTTAAAATTTCACAGTTGACAATTCCTCATCAAAAGCACATAAAGGTGTTATTGTTAAATACAGTATGTGATTGAAAAAATGTATGAATGCTAAAATTAAAAATAATCTGTAAAAAAATCAATGCTAGCATCAAGTTATTGGTTTAAAACAGAATTATTCTGAAATGGAATGTAAAGAAAATTACTGAAGGGTTGCTTTATAAGCTATGACATGTGTAAGAAATACCTATGACAGTGTCAAAAATATTATGTACCTTGATTGGAGGCCCTCTAGATTTTGAGGCCCGAGGCTTCAGCTTGCTAAGCCTATAGGTTAATCCAGCAATGACTGCTATATTGTTACTATTTTTAGACTTTTAAGAAAATTTAATAAACTTTTCTTTCCATAAAATATTTAAAATATCAAGTTATACTTGTTAATGAAATAATGAATTGTTTTTACCTTTTATGCTTATAATTCAATGACATAAGATGGTCTGGTTACCTCTTTGTCTTTCCAAATGAGATTAAGATATTTTTTTTTTTAATTAACCCTTTACAAAAGGAGAGTAAGCAAGCAAAATGTTTAACCAAATGACTGATCGTTCTTAAGTGCTTTATTCTATTGAATTTGTTCATTTTCTAAGATGAGAATGTTCTCGGGTATTAATTTCTCACAAACAGAAATAGGTCATGAGTCTCCATGACTTCTGAGATCTAATATGGATGTTCAGAGGAGTAGAAGGTTCAATTTTGAATCTTCTCAACCTTAAAATTCATAGGAATGTCATTCAGTTCCATGATTCCTTGATTTGAGATGGGAATATGGTTGGAATAATTCTTTTCTAAATGCTTCATTTTAAAGACTTGGGAAATGAAAACTGACAATAGAATTTTCAGAAGAAAATTATCTCTACAGAGATGGAATACGAGTGCAACATTTAGGAATCTAAAAATTAAATATGGTTTGTGATTTTCAATAATAAAATAATCCCAATTATGGTCACTGACTCATGTAAAGTTTCTTGTGAATAATGATAACAAGCTAAAACTCTGCATTACCAATAACCAGCTCATTCAAGAATAACTAGAAGTTCTAATATTCCATTTTAGACATTCTTTATTCTTGAAATCACTGTACCTAATGTTCCTAATTAAATATTTACAAAAGAGTAAATGATTGTTACCTGTCAATGATATTTCTGAATATGACATAAATGGTAAGAGAACCAGAACGTTAGCCTGAAAACTTGAGTCATGTTTTTAAATAACCTCATCAGATCAAGACTTTCATATGGATGTTATGCATGGCACAAAACCTGTTCAGAAATATTTAAACAGGATATTGTATACAACAGCTTTCTCAGATCATTGGTTTAAAATGTCTTTCAGTGAATGAAGCTTGTAGGTATAAGCAAGAACAATCCTGTTCAAGCCTTGTAGACTGGCACCACCAAATCATAAAGAACTGTACCAAATAAAAGAAACCACATCACTTGAGGACTTTCAACATTAGCAACAACTAAAATGGATAGCACATGTAACTCATACAGAAAATAATGACATAATCAAGATGTTCACTTTCCACACTACTTCAAACCAAAGGCTAGGAAGGAAACACCCATCAGTAACGTAAAGAATGATAACAGATTTTGAGAAACCTATTTTCCTGAAAAGCTGTTTCAAGTCCTCGAGTGATGTGATTTCTTTTATCTGGTACAGGTCTTTGTGATTCTGCAGCACCAATCAACAAGATTCGAAGAAAGGATGGTCATCGCTAAGATCTACAGGTTTCACTTGCTCAAAGCCATTTTTATTATTTGTATTTGAAAGCAGGTGCATATGGGTGAAAGTTTAGATATTTTTCACATGATAATTTGAAGAATATGCTGGATGCGGATGAATTTCACTACATTGCAAAATCATCATTCCTTGCTAAGAATATCTTCTTTTTCATTCAAACAACTCAATTCCACATAAAGTGAGGAAGTCAGTCATACATATTATGAGGATATATAGGATAGATTATAGTTGAACCTAGATTTGAAAAGGTTAAAATTGTATTGATTGGGAAAGCATCCTCTCGGGAGTCTATTCTATAAAGTAAGAGTTTTAGGGAAAAAAAGGTCAACAGAACTAATGAAATACAATGTGGCTTTGCAGGTCCCAGCTGTATTATGTGCCATGGTGCGTATTAGCTCTGAAGGTCTGAACTGGCAGAAACAAAATAATGTAGCTTTATCCAAAAAGATTTGATATGAAAAGAGCAATAGAGCAGAGTCTGTGAGAAAGAGGTTTTAGGGTGAAAAATAATTTATCCCTGAATAGGCTGCATAAATACTTTTGAACTTTGTCAGGGCTGGAAAGTGAGGATTGAACAGCCACATCACAGATATATATTTTTTAAATCATTCCACCCCCAAGCAAGGTCATTGTTGTAACCTAGGAAAGGTTAATGAATAGAATAATCAAATGAAGGTTGGTAATGAACGATAATACTTAGGACATGAACAACACGTATAAGATTTGCCAGCAGTGTGTAGAAGCAGTAGTCAACTGCTAGAAGTGACTTCCACAATGAATCTCCAACTGCAGGATATCTACCAATCACCCCACACAGTCGTTTGTAGCACAAGGCCAAATTTAGTGTGGGGTATCCGATCCCATAGGCTCAACTAAAAATTTCCATAAGCCCAGTATAAAACAGGGTCGGGTAGCTGTTTCACAACAGAAGACTCTGCTTTCGACAGTGCTTTGTCTGGGGATCCGCTCTGCCCAGAGGTAGAGAGTGTGACCAGCACAGCTGAAGACAAATCTTCAACTGCAGACCGACACAGTATTTACTACTGTATTTATGTGAATGGGGATATACCCATTATCATCCATATGTATGCTACAACAGTAATAAAGCCACTAAGATGCAAGGAGTTACTGAGTGTGAAAGTATATGAGAAAAAAAAAAACATTATTGAGGAAAGAGAACAGTAAAAGAACAGGAATTAAGAAGTTAAAAGATAATAATTGACATTGTATTTAAATTTTTGAAGATCAAAGTTGACTGGAAAACAAGAAGCAGATTTCTACAAGTTCTACAAGTGGGAAGTGTGATAGAAGAAACTATTAGCATAGAACTTACAGCTGCATCTTTGCCAATTCAACTGTAAATTGATGAGACCAAGCTGCTAATCTAGTAGTGTGTCTAAATTCATAAAGTTAAAGTATCAAAGAAATAAACCCATCAGAACAATTACCATGAAAGTATTTATCAAAAATATATAAGGAAACTATGTTAGGGTGGTGGAAAAGTGACAAGCTGAGATGCCAGGTCAGGATCAATATGTTCTGTTACAATTTTTCCAGATTACTTTCTTCTTTTTATTTGGCATATCCTTTCAGGAGTTAGGTGATCATGGCTCTCCACCTCTCTCTATCCCTTGCAGCTCTCAACAAGTTCCTTCCCTCTGCTTCTTCTGAGAGACCATATTGTGTCATCCACTTGCTTAAGCCTTTCAGTTATGTCATGTGTTGTTTTCCCTTGTCTCTCTCTCTCTCTCCCTCCCTCATTCGACCCATGAGTATCAGATTCTCCAGGCTCTCCTTCCTCGTTATGTGTCCCAGAAACTTCAGCTGCCTCTTCCTGATGTTAAGTATAAGCCTCCTTGTTTGAAACCTCTCTAAGACCTCATTGTTGCTCACACACTCGGTCTATGATATTCTTAGCATCCTTCTGTAGTACCACTCAAATAAAAGGTTCTTGTAATGATTTAGTTAAGTGTCATGCGTGATACATGCTTGGGTAATCATGCATGTTTGAATACATGACTGACGAGGCAGATTTTTTCCTGTGGTAGACCAGTTGCCATCCAAAGCTATAGAACCTGGTCTGTCCTGCTATTTACCCATAGCTGGGGGGGGGAGAAAAATAGGATTCTGTTAAGGGGTCCACCCCTTTTTATACAAGTGGACTCACCCAGTGTGTACTTGTACTGCTGCTGGTGAATATCCGGGGGTGATACAGTGAGAGTGTGAGGTGACCGCTTTGTAGGAGTCACAGTTGCGAGCACATAAACTCAGAAGGAAGTCATACTTCGATACTGAATTTCCCAGACTGTATATATATTATTATTGCTACTAACCGCATTTCTGGATCTACTAACTGTATTACCAATTGTATTAGTACGTCAATACATTTATTTGTTATATTTCATTCCTGCGTTTGTCATTCATTTAAGACCAGATTTCATCCCAGAATCCACAACAGATTCATACCTTTCCCAAGGGTATTAGCATGTAAGTGAATGTAACAAATTTGACTAGAATTTGAACTCAGCTCTCCAATTCCTCAATCTGAGCTGCTATCCATTACTTTACTGTAACACCTAATAATAAATTTGTAATAAATGCCTGGTCCAAAACTGATTTTATTTTTCTGTTAAACAAGAAGCGAAACAGAAGTGTTTATATACTGACCACTGTTCCATTTTTATACCTTCTATAAATGCTTAGCAAAAGTTGATGGATTCATCTGTAATTTTTTTTAAAGTTTTCATGTTATTTTTATGTTCTTCAGTTATTCATTTATCAACATGTGAGGTCTTCCAGATTATTTGATTTTCTTTGAGTACAAAACCTTTTTTAAACTTCACAAACTTTTCATTTTACCCTACTTAATCTTTAATGACCCATTACTCTTTTCCCAGATTAAATAGGAGCATTAAATATTGTTGAATGCATTTTAGATTTCAACATGATTTTCACAAAAATAAAAGTGTTCACCTCTACACAAACAATTCTTGTAAGGCAGGCATTCACAATTGATAAAATGTTGAATAAAATTCAAAGATACTTATAAGATTTCTGTAATATTGCACAAAAACATGGTACTGGTAATTTTAGCATCAAATACTGATGATATCAATATTAAAATATTTTAAAAATGAGCTACACTTTCTTTCTTATATATCAATGAAATATAATCAAATAATTATTAAGCATAGGAATATTTTTAAAACTGATTTTCATTCTTGGTTTTGAAATTTATGTACAAGGCTTTGAGAGAAATATCCAAAAATCAGATAAACAAATCATTACATCAGTTTCAATGAAATAAGATATTTTAAATTCAGAAGATATATTTTTATGTCTTTTATTCTTTTTGTTTTCTTCCGTTTGTTTGATGTTTTCTATTAAATATTCTTTCTATTATTATTTTCTTTTCTCTTATTAATTTGACAGGGCCATTGAAGGACAAGATAAACACGCAGCAACAGTTCATATGGAACTTTTAGACTCCCTTGGTGAGTAAAAAGCTTCTATCTCCCTCTCTTCCTTCTCTCACTATCAACCTTTCTTCCCTATCTCTCTCATCTCAAAATAGCATCGTGGCTATCAGTGTTGGAAAGTGGACTGTCTTGCAGAGTTCAAATCCCAACTAAATATCCCTGGCAAAGACATAAATCAGTTTCTTCTCCCAACTTCTTCTTCTATGAGCTGTGTCCCTTCAGGACATTGGCAATCATAGCCCTCCATTATTTTCTGTCTTTTGTAGCTCTTAATAAATTTTATCTTTTTTACTATTTCTCCTAAATCCTATTCTACCATCCATTTACACTAAGCTCATTAAGTAGGTTATGCACTGTTTTCGACTACACCTCTTGCCTCCAACATATCCTGTGAGTGTCAAATTTTCCAAGCCCACTTTCCTCATTTTGTGCCCTATATATTTCAATTATCTCTTTCTGATGTCAATGATACATGTTCTTTTTGCTAACATTTTTTCTAAAACCCTCAGAATCACTTCATTATATGGGTTAAATATGTCAGGTGAGAAAACAGATCCTTCTCTGACACTCCTTTCTGTATTTCCTGAATTCATTTTCTATCCATAGTTATAGTTTAAATAGCATGGTGGACTGTGTTTTCTAACTTTGGTTGGCAACCAGTCTAGGAAAAGGAATTCAAATCTAAGGTGTGCAGTTTGGTGACTTCATGGCAGTTTGCATCATTTTTCTATTATCAGATCTTCTGAAAAGTGTGGTTGGTTCTGCACAAGATTTCATGATTGTAATAAAAAAAATAGTATGTTTGGTAGTATTTCATCATTCATCAATATCAGTGGCTAGGTTCCTGAAGCAAATGACATCAATGCAGGCTTCCCTCAAGGCTCACTCCTCAGTCCTACCCTCTTTTTGTTTTATATTAACTATCTGCCTGGGAAAATTCTCATATTGTTGGTAAATATTGATGCAAATGATGGTACAGTTTATGGGTGCACCTTAAAAAAATCTAAATGACCAGAGCCTGACCTCTCTAATCTATCTCTGACAGCCCAATGGAGAAAAAACTGGTCTGTAACTTTTAGTCCCACAAAAATCAAGCTAATAAGTTTTTATCAACACCATGCTGACCCTGAATTCCAACACCATTCATTATAAAAGGTTGCACTCTTAAAATACTCCTTGTTTTGAACATCGATTTAAACATCCCCCTATTAGTCCGTTGATGAGAGGTTCATCTGTATGTATGTATATGTGTGTGTGTGTGTATATATATATATATATATATACACACACACACACACACACACACTTGTACATACAGATGAACCTCTCATCAACATATATATATATATATATATATATATATATATATATATACACAGTGTATCACAAAAGTGAGTACACCCCTCACATTTCTTCAAATATTTAAGTATATCACTTCATAGGACAGCACTGAAAAAATTACCTTTTGACACAATGAAAAGTAGTCTGTCTGCAGCATATATAACAGAGTTAATTTTTTTCCCCTCAAAATAAGTCAAAATATAGCCATTAAAAGCTAAATCCCTGGCAACAAAAGTGAGTACACCCCTAAGAAACTACACCCCTAAATGTCTAAATTGATTACTGCCTTTTCTTTTCCCTCCAAAATGTCATGTGACTCATTAGTGTAACTATGCCCATGTGTTCATGGGGAGCAGGTGTATTCAAATTTGTAGTGCAGCTCTAACACTCTCTCTTACCGGTCACTGAAAGTTCCAACATGGCACCACATGGCAAAGAACTCTCTGAGGATCTTAAACAATGTATTGTTGCACTACATAAAGATGGCCAAGGCTACAAGAAGATTGCCAACACCCTGAAACTGAGCTGCAGCACAGTGGCTAAGATCATCCAGCATTTTAAAAGAGCAGGGTCCATTCGGAACAGGCCTCGGGTAGGTCGTCCAAAGAAGCTGAGTGCACGTGCTGATGGGGGCTACGTAGATGAGAGTTTTGTTTTTATATATATATATATATATATATATATATATAGGTGTAATATTAGAACTTGTGCAGATTCAAGTAATAACTATATGTTAGGATGCAGACATTGATCTATCTTCATACATATGCATGCATACAAACAAATAGATATTACAAACTGACTAGGTGTTGTCAAAGGTAAATTGCTTTTAGTCCAAAACATTTAATAACTACACAGATGCAAATTTATTATTTACTACCTTTTCTTAGAACTTCCATTGAAAAAAGAAAATCTACAGTCAGTGCTTTTAAGACAAAATTATACAGCCAAACTTCTATGCACCTTCAGGTTGTTGACAATCATGGCTCTCCTCGATTTCTTGTCTTTTGTAGCTCTTAGTAAATTTTGTCTTTTTGTTATCTCTCCTAAAACCTGTTCTGCCATCCATTTACACAGGTTCAAATGCATTGTTTTCCTCTGTCCATCTTACTTTCAGTATGACCTGAGAATGTCAAATTTTCTGTTTGTCAGTACAGCATTTTAAAAAAAGATTAATGCATTTTAATACTTTTCTATAGGAAAGAATTAGTCTTGATTGAAACAACTAAGCATTTGTAATTTTAAGTCTAAATTAGGCTAGCTAATTAATAATTCCTGGAAGATCGTAAACATGAAATGTTTCTAATCAACTGATATGCATTTTCTCTCTGCCAATAAAACATTTCATTTCATATAGCAATGAACACTTATACTCTCAACAAGGCTCCTTCCTTGTCTGAAAACATGTATCGACACTCAAACTCATTCCAGACCTCAAGTGGAACTCATATATAAAATTCATCATGAAAGATGCTTGAAAACGAGCTGGTTAGTCACATCCCTCTTGCCTTCAGTATGTCCTGTGAGCCTCAAATTTTCCAAGCCCATTTTCATCATTATATATCATAGACATTTCAATTATTTTTTCTGATGTTATCCATAAATGTCATTTTTGTTTCATTTTCTCTAAAACTTTATCACTGCTCACATGTTCAAATAATAATTCTCTTTTTATCTTCCCTCGGTATTAAGAAAATTTTACAGCTGTGTTCAAGTCTGAACAGCCAGAGGCAAAAAAAAAAACATTATGGCTGTGAATCCTTGACTTTGTATCCAGTCAGACATAAGTAAAGTTTGTCTATATACCACAATATTATGTGAAAAGGCTTGTTTTATAATCTAAGTATCATCTTTCTTTTGGATTTAATAAAGAAAGTGTAAATTCCAAACAGAATATTATATATAAATCATTGCATTTATATTTAATATTCATCTAGGGAATTATTCTGTCATGTCAGTGCTCCCCATAAAAAAAAAAAAATACCATGAAAATGTCAAAATAAAAAGACATGGTTAAAAAATGAGGGCATGAAAATCAAATCTATACTGAAACATTCTTTGCAAAAGTGGATTCTGTTGCCAACTGTCAATAAAACAAAAGGAAAAGCTTTGCAAAATAGAATTGTAGTATATTTCTCTCATACTTGTTTGATCTTTCAAAGTAAATCCAATTGTTTGTATTCTGCTTTTATTTCATCCTGTATAAAAAGAAAAATGAACATTGCTCTTATAATCGTTATAATATGAACATGTATTTCATGTTACTAAGTGTATGGTGGCAGAATAAAGAAGAAAAATTTTAAGAAAAAACCAATTGTATTAGCATAAAATGCAACAAATGAAAAATCCGGGTAGCTGTTTCTCATATGAAAAAAAGATAAGTAGAGTTGTAAAAGGGCTTTGGTGATGTGTACAGAAGGAGAGGGACAATGAGTTGTGACTTATTGGGGTGACAACAGTTGGTGAGCTGGCCGAGTTTGATGTCTTTGGAGATGGGATTTGACAAGCATGTAGACTCAGCTCAAGATGCTGTTCAACTGCCGAATATCCCTTTCATGGACTTTTATGTCCTTTTTTCAGGCACAAATTGGCTCCAGTTTTCATTTTGTTTTTTTAGGTGGGAATTGAGTGGAAATTATGGATTGTCTTACTTTTTTTTTTTCTTTCAGTATGTAAGTAAATGGAAGATATCTATGGAGCTTTTCACAGCTAACAAATTTTTAGTTTAGTTTTGGCCATTTGGAGCATTTACAACTGTGTGAAGATGGTCTAGCATTCATTGCCATATAGGAGGATTGATATTACATGACATTTCAGTATTCTTTTCTTTGTTTCTAATGAAATTTTCCTGTTTCTTAACACTTTACTTACCTTTTGGAAGGCACCTTTCACTATGCAAATCATCTCCAGAATTCAGTGTTGCCCTTTCCATTCTCTGTTAAAACACTTTCCAGATATTTAAATTGTTTTAGTTGCCTGATTTTGGTATTTCCAATTTGTAATTTTCATGTTGGGCTCTTCCTTTTGCTAACAACAATGCATTCTATCTTCTTGCAATTGATACTTAGTCCTTTCTTCTTGCTTTCCTTCACTACCTTCTGTAGGAGTTCTTGTAGTTTCCTTTCTATATCTGCTATCAACTTTGTAACATCTGCATATCATTTGTTTAAAGATAAAAGACAATAGGAAAACTGTATTATTAGCTAATGTATTTCATCCAGTGTGGACTTTTTCAAGGCAAAAATGAAATAAATTTATTGAAAACAAAGTAACCATTAACAACAAACAAAATGTCCTTAGCAACTAGAAGAAATTAGAAATCACTATTGTATTCATATTGTCAACTGAAAATTATATCAACTACAATATGAATACAATAGCGTTTTCTAAATTCTTCTAGTTGTTCAAGACATTTTGTTTGTTGTTAATGTTTACTTCGTTTTCAAAAAATTTATTTTGTTTTTGCCTTGAAAAAGTCCAAACTGGATGAAATGTGTTGGCTAATAATACAGTTTTCCTATCGTCTTTTACCTTTATACATATTGTCTTTTTTCTACAGGTTAACTCTGAGAAATTTTTTGTATCTTATGTTGTTAATATTGCAGCTACCAATAAAGAATCCTAGTAGAATTTTTAATTCTCTCAGAATTGCTTCACTGTATTGGAGAATAAGTCTGGTCAGAAGACGCATCTTTTGTCTTACACTCTTTTCCATTCTTGTATTTTTACTGAATTCATTTTCTATCCATATACAGGTAGTTCATTGCCAATATAAGTTCTAGACTATTCTAATACACATTCCAGATATGTCAAGGTTAGCTAGCAGTTCCAACATTCCTTTGTGACATACTTTATCATTGTTCACAATAGTTCTGGCAGCTGGCATTAAAATAACTTTAATAATATGACAGACAATTTTAACTGCATAAGCCGTTTCACTCTTCCATTTTGAATATCCCCATTTTAGACATAAGTCTACAGTCAACTAAATGCATCAGATGGTAGACCAAAAACTACTTCTTTGGTTTTGTGAACATCACGTATGAACTTTAAGAATAGTAGGCCAATTACAAGATAATAATTCTTAAACAAATTAAAATATTAAATATGTAAGCAATTAAAATATGTGTATGCTACAATGTTCTGTAAGCACGTTTATAAATTCTTGAATAGAAAAATAAATCATGTGAAGTTGTTTCAGCAGGAAGTAATTGGAATTTACCATTGTGCAAAAGTGATTTATTCAAATTCTGTTGTCTCATAGATTCCATAAACAGTAACATTTTTCTATTTAGTCACTTTGTTTAGAAAAATCTAACTTTATAAAGTTACTTAAGCATTCACAATTGATAGCTTTCAAAATGAAAATATAAGTACTTCAATATTCGTTTGCTCAGATTTACTTGGTATGTAACTCTTTCACTATCCAGAAATGTTTGTAAGATGATGAAATTTTTAGAATTAGTATATGACAATATTATATTATTAGAATATTTTTGGCTTTGAAATAAAGTTCTCGCTCCTTTGCAGATCTTTCAGCATCAGTTGTAAATTTTTATTTTAAATCAATTCACCTCAACCAAGGCAATAATGCCACAAAGATGATGAGAAGACTTTAGAAGAAAACAGACACGCAGTCCTAAACCAAGAACAAATGATAAGCCTCTACACCAGTTCCAAAGACTGGGGAGAAGTGTGAACCGTTCGAAAGGTGAACCTATCTACTCCTATTTAATTAATACAAGAAAAGTTTTACTTTTCTAAGAGATAATTTAAAATCACTTTTAAATTGATAAAAAAATACCAAATTTTGGCTAAAAATAATATGATCTTGCATTATTCACCTCAAATTTCTGAAAATGGATAGTCCTTTGGGATGTTTACAAAGTACAAAAATGATTATAGTCTTACAATTATGTAAAATATTCTTGTACTGCTGAAAAAATAACATAACAGGCAATCTCCATTACAAAAGACATTAAATCAAAACTTGTACTGAAGAAATGATTATTCATTAAATGAAAATTTTAATAAATTTGTTGCATAAACATATGTTGTAAATTGTCGGTGAAACATACCAATAACGACAATAGAGAAAAGTTTTATTCATCAAAAATGGCCACAATATATTTCCATGAATAGGAAAATATTAAATTACCTAAACCTATAATTACAGAACTGAAAGAGTAATAAAGTCTATATAAACATATTTCTAAACTCAAGGACAGATGGCACATTTTGCTGAAGCTTCAAAAAATTAATGGATTTTAAATTTAACTGAAAAATGTAAATATTGCTAAAAGTAATATAATATAAATATAATTAATTTGATATAATTTTCAATTATTATTTATTTCATTTGTTATGTATATGATTATTATTATTGTTTAAAGTTATATCTATTGTTTATTATTATTTATACAATTCTTTAATGGGCATTTAAATTTGCGTAGTTATTGAATAATGACTTTGTACCTCGAGGAGTTTCTAAACATATCAATATGAGGAACTAAGAGAAATTATGAGGGTGCAAAATAATATTCACAGGGGAAGGAAGCAACAAAACATTACATGAGCATGCTACCATGGCTGGTGCAAGGGGCTCTGATATGGAGCTCCCTGAATCTATGATATGGAATTCACTCCCTGCTCTACTACATCTCAGTTTTCAGTAATATTTACCCTATTTAAATGTCCATTAAAGAATTGTATTCCTGATCAATCAAAATTCGTAAATAATTATATAGGCCACACTACAGCATGTTTGACACACAGACTCACTCTACACCTTTCTGACAATAGCTCAATTAGATCTCATTTAAATATTCATGGAGACCTACCGGACACTATTCGTAACATACTTGTTGACAACACTAATGTCATCATCTACATGCAAGAAAAGGCTAAAAATAATGGAAGCCTTATTAATAAAAACAAAAAGATCAACACTTAATAATATTAACTATGAACATGGACACAATATATTGACCGTGTTTTGTAAAATGAAAAGATTTTACAAAACATACATGCAACAAACTATTTCCGATTTAACAGTTAAAATATTTAATCCTTGAAAATGGCTAAATGTATAGCTGAAAGCACTCAGATGAAAAGAACATTCAGACAGTTTTTATATAATTTATCATCTGAAAAGAAAAAATTATTAACTCACATGAGAAATTGTATAAAAAACTAAATAAAAGCACCTTGTCTGTCGTATTCAGTGAAATGTGCATGAAAGAAGGATTGCTGCCTAAATACACAAATATATATATATATATATATATATATATATGTATAAATCATGAAAAATTATGTTAGTTAGGTGGTTAACAGGACACTCTGAAGGAGACAAAGTGATGTCTGCCTCCCACAACAACTGAGCTACAACTGCACCACACTCTATGGAACACTGAGTCAGGAGAGTTGTGAGAGAGAGCAAAAGAAACAAGTTACCAACTAGAATACTTTAGAAATTTTGGGGTAACAAAACACCACATGTGACTAATACATGGTTGAAAGCCAAAAGAAAATGAGGCAAATGTTTCTCTGGTTCTGTATTCAACATATTACAAATTTGGCATAAAAATAACAACTTGTAGTTTTTTAGAGATTAATATTACTTTCTCCTGACATCTTTGAATTCTTCTGTTTTTGGCTGTTAAGAATTTTTGGACAGTCTTTTTTTCTTTATTGAGATTGTATATTCAGATATAAAGCAGTATTGTTGATTTTTTTAGTAGCATATCAACCTTTATAGGTTATTTTATGCCAAAATATAAATATTTTGTAGATGATTTTATATTTTCAAGGTAAAAGGTATGTTTTTTAAATATATATAGTGGATCATAAAATATGTTGGTTGCAATTTCACTGCAAAAGTGTATTGCTGTTAATTTTACTATGAAAATGTATTGCTGATTTTTTTTGTGTGTTGGGGGAGGTCTCACTATTTGCCCATTGTTGGGACCCTAGCAGGTGCCACCACCCAGGTCAAGTGAACCTGAGAACAACAGCAATTAAGAAGTTGTTCCACACTTCTCAAAACCTCCAATCTCTTGGTCAGTGGCCTTGCTGCCGGATGTAGTTTAATGTCATACCCAGGATAAAAAAAGCATTATTAATCTAGCAAGTTGCATTAATATTTTATAGTTAAATACTACTTTTGATGCTAGTATTCAGACTTTTAGGTTTTCTGCTGTTTAATCTCTCTGTCAAATGAACCTCTTTACTCATTTACCTTATAACTGTGATGAACATTCGGCCTTACTCAATTTGTTACTAACCTTCTCTCCTGACTCTTGTCATACTTTGCAACTTTGACCTTTTAGGAATTTGGATCACACTGTAGGATCAGGTTGATATTTGACGTCTATTAGACATAAACCCCTTATTCACAAGACTTAATTCTGCTACCATCATTCTGACTGGGATTCATTTCACGATTTTCTTTGTGATACCCATCAGAGTAGATTGAAATCTTTAGGCTTCCGACTAAAAATTGTGCCCCTAAATTTTCTTCTTGGGTGTAATCCAGCATTGATGCTTTTGGGTCTTCTTGTAAATACCAGATAAAGCCACAATCTTCTTGGTTCACACCTGAGTGTTCAGCTGCTATAGCCCACAGAAATCACTACCATTTACCAGAATACTTTGTTCACAAATTCTCTTTTCCAGTTATACTCTTTATTCATCTGGAGTACTTTGCCTGATTTTCCACTTAGAGTTGAGTCTCTACTGGGTTATAGGCATATAATTCCATTCATGATTTCCATTATCATCTCAAAATATATGAACTTGTGCTTAGGAAAAGTTCACCTCTTCTCTCCAAGTTTTACAATAGATGCCTTGCTTGCTTTCCTGATTATTGGAAATCTTTTTCTATAGTCTCTGTTTTTAAGAACTCTGACAAAAGACAAACTGTCTGATACTTCTAAGTCTCTTTGGCAAAGTACATCTCACCCTGCAGAGTCTCCTTTCAGAAAAACAGTACGACCGATACATTGATGCTTATTGCTGAAACAGACTGTGTTATGCTTTAGATAAGAATGGGGAAACTTTGGCTGATGCTTTAGATATTTCAAAGGCATTTGACAGGGTTTGGCATGCTGTTCTTCTTCGCAAGTTGAAGGTTTACAGAGTTTCTGTCTGTTTCTTTGATTTCATTCAATCTTTCCTATCTAACCGTATAATGAACTTTGTCTTGAATGACCACTCCTCTAGATCTTTTTGCATTATGGTGGGTGTCCCTCAGGGTTCTATTCTTAGACTGTTGCTTATTTTCATCAATAACCTTGCTGATGTCATCATTTCTCAACTCAGTATCTCTGCTGATGCAACTATTTATTCCTGTCTTAATAGTAAGCCTGTTAGGTCTAGTGGACAGTTGTTGTGATCTTCATGGACCCATCATCACTAGCCTACTCAGCATCCAATGAACTGATAATCATACAGAAATCCAGAAAATCAATTACACCATCAACTGAGATATTATTCAGGAAATTAATGTATCTCATGCTTCCTTTCTCCTATTGAGATGTACAAAATATATTTTCAGGCATTACCCACACTTTGTTTCCATTATGAACAAATGCAGGTCCCTTTTCTCTCTTTAATGGCCATTGATACTGTGCATGAATGTTTCTATTCATATTTAAATATAGCTCTCTCAGGTACTGAGTTCTTTGCCTATCCTGATCTAGGTGACATTGTATTGAAATACTGCTTCAATTGGTGAGATATTCTCCCCCTTTGGCCATGGCCATGATTGTTCAGTAATGTCTCTGTACAATTCCATTGGTACTTGGTCTATACACAGCTCTAAATAAGCATTTTAACATCTCCCCCTGCATCAGCCATTGCTTTCAATAATTGCAAATGAAAGGCAGTACTATTTTCCATTAAGATCTCATTCACCGAATTCCTACCCAAAAATGTTCTGTTCAGCACCCTAATAATTTAAACTGCAGTCTGTTCTCTAAACACTTACTATACAACTAATATTCTGGGTGAGGAATCATTTGTTGAAATATACAACTTCTTTTGATAATTTGTCTCATCAACAACCAATCATTTCCAGGTTTTTTTCTCTCTTCTCATACACATTTAGCACTCACTCAGTCTCTAGTCCCAAGTAGTAATTAGCCATTGATCTCAGAACACTAAGGATTACTGCTGTGATTTCTATACAAAGTAGTAGGGCTTTACAGAATAGAGTTGCTATCCCCAGGCCAAACAGATTGTGAATTCATATTTTTTCTTCTCCTAGTCTAGTTACTAACCTCATCTAAAGAGTCTGCCTTACTATATAACCCATTTATAGAGGGAGAAGAGATGGATTCCCAATGCTATTTGTACACAAGTGAATGCAATCAGCTCAGCCAGAATTCAAACTCAACTCTTTGATTTCAAATTCTGAACCACTAGCCATTACACCACCTACACATTTAGTACAAGGTCAAATAATTGATACTTATAACAACAAACCACTTGTTGAATAATGCATTTAGTTATACCGGGGTTAGTTTTCCTGCCCAGAAATAGAGGCCAATCCATCCCCAAATGATGCATGCTTTACAATTTCCCTTGATTTGGATCCCTTGAACAGCACAACATGGCTACTCCATTCTTTGAATCCTCTAGAACCTAGATTTTTCTCACCCTGATGAACCATCCTGGGTAAGACAATAAACTACATCCAGCAGCAAGGCCTCTGATCAGGAGGTTTCAAGGAGCATAGGACCACCTCTTAATTGCTGGTATTCCTAGGTCCTCCCTGACCTGGGGTGGTAGTACCTGTTAGGGTTCCATCTATGGGCAAAGAGTTAAGCCCCAAACTGGGGTCAAAACACTATGAAAGTGTAAAAATAGGTTTTAATGCCAGAAATACATTTTTGTAAAAGATTATTACCAGGAATAGATTTTTGGAAAGAAAATATTACCAGCAATACATTTTTGAAGAAAAAATATTACCAGCAATAGATTTTTGAAAAAAAAAATATTACAAGTAATACATTTTTGAAGAAAAATAATTAGTAGCAATACATTTTTAAAAATAAAATATTACCAGCAATAAAAATTTTGTCAGCATGAAATAACCCATTGAGGTTCACATGCCATAAAACAAACCAAATCACCCTGATGAAAGCATCCAGCTTATTCTTCTCCAAGTACAAAAATATTGCATGCAACTTTAGATTAAATTCAGTTATTAGCTCTTCTCAGATCACCAAATGTCATTTAATAATCCTCTCGACTTGCTTCTATGTTGGATGTGTGATGGTGTCATGGATATTAGCTTAGAAGGTAAAATCGGAGAGCTGAGTTCAAATTCCATTCAAGTCAGTTACATTCACTTACATGCAAAACCCTTGGGAAAAGTATGAATCCATCTCTTCTCCCACCAGCTATGGCTAAATAGCCAGACAGACTGGGCTTTATAGCCTTGCTAGGCAACCAGCCTAGAAGGAAAACTCTGGCTCCATCAAGCTATCTTGCCCAAGACATACCACTGTTGCTATGGCTGCAGTACATGTGGTTCCTTTATGACCGTAATGGGTAAGGGACTCATAATTATGATCCTGTCTGCTTCCATGATCTGAAGTCTCAATACACACAGATATCTCACCCTATAAGCAATATTACTGAATCAGATTGAATTCCACTACCACGCAATCCTCCAGCTTAAAACCAAATTGATGCTCTACAACACAGTGTCTAATTCAGCTCATATGATTGCAATCATCATTTTTGTAACCATGCCACACCCTTTACTATAATGCTATTTATCTCTAAAACAACACCCATTGCCACATTTTATTCTAAACTACATATATACCTACCATCTCTCTCTCTTTCTTTGGAACATTCTTTTTCTTTTCATCCACAATATAAAAAAAAATGTCCTTGCCCCTATTTGAAATACACAGCTCACACCTTTAGGTTTTCTCTCAATCTAGTTGCATAAAGTAATAGAACAATGACACACCAATTTTCTATTTGCAGAGAACATTTCCCATCGACTCAGATTGTCATTCAATTTTAGGTTTACTTTTCCCCACCTTTGAAAAACCGTCCTGGGTAAGACAATAAACTACATCCAACAGCAAGGCCTCTTTTCAGGAGGTTTTTAGGAGCATGGAACCACCTCTTAATTGCTGGCATTTCCAGGTCCTCCCTGACCCAGGGTGGTAGCACTTGTTAGGGTCCCAGCTATGGTTAAATAGTTGACACCCAAACTTATGTAAAAATATGTTTTAATACCAAAAATACTTTGTAATAAAAAAAAAAATATTACCAGCAATAATTTTTGAATGAAAAATTATTATCAGCAATACTTTGAAAAAAAAGTACTAGCAATACAAACAGCTATACATTCTTTGAAAAAAAAATATGACCAGCTATAGATTTCTTCAAGGAAATAGTTTTGAAGAAAAACATATTACCAGCAAGAAAAAAAATTGTCAGCATTAAATAACCCACTGAGGTTGATATGCCTTAAAACAAACCAAACCAAACCACCTTTGAAAAACCAGATTCAAACCTCAAAACTGCCTCTCCTTTTAGTGGTTTCAGCAGTTTTGTAATTAACCCAATTTTTTTTAAAATGCTCTATTGACTCAATTGTTGTCACCTATATTTTATCTTTCAATATATCATCTATGGAAGAGTTAATGACCCCCTTTTCACTGTATCTAATTTTTTTGATATTGTCATAATCTGTCCAAATCCCAGCCAAGCTAAATAGTAGATTATGCTCATCTATAATTCACCAGCTGGTATTTTGCACAATTTCCCTTAATCACTTCTGTGGCTTCTTTTGTTTGAACTCTCTTCTCACTGGTAATCACTGATTTCACTCACTCAAGCACACTTGCTAGATCAGTTTGGATTTTGATAGCATGCAATGCCCACTTTAAAGTCAAATTTATTCTTGTTTATATTAATGTTTGCAGTGATCTTTTTTATTTTGTTCTCAGACTTGCCATATTGTAATATCACCTACCTCTAAAACAACATCTTCATCACACTATTATTTCCCCAATTTAGGCACATACCAACTCTCTCTCATTAGATCATTCTCTCTCATTCCTGTCACTCTCTCTCTCATTATAGCAACTATCCTTTTTCTTACTTTCTCAGATGACGCCTTCAGGTCTTCTCTTAACACACACTACAGATCCATTCAGTAATAGAGCAATGACACCAATTTTCCACATGCAGAGAACATTTCCCATCTACTCAGATTGTCTTTCAATTTCAGGTTTACTTTCGGCCCCCTTTAAAAAAACAACTTGTTTTTCTTAAATTCAAACCTCATAGTACAGGCTCCGGAGGTTTCAACCCATACACCTGGAGGAGAAATTTGTTACCTATACCAGACCATGTATGCATACATGAAGTTTCAGAAAAGAAATGTTGGATCTGTCAGAATTACTTATAATTGTGTATTTTGTAGACCAGAAGACACATACATAAAAATCTACTAAAATGGGTTTAAAACCTCCAATATTAGCTCAATCAAACCAAATTGGGGTTATATTGTTCTGGAATGAGTTAAAAGGTAAAGTTCATGTTATGATAAAGATATATTAAAGTGAAAAAATAGAATGTACGCATTTTTTGCATATTGGTGGGTAATTAACAGACAAGATTTAAGCAAAACTGTCATCATTTCTGCTGTCCTCTTTGATTTTATGTGCATAATTAATCTGATTTTATGATTGTTTGTCACAATGCATCTAATTTGACTTTCATTTTAATATTTGAATAAAGCTTCAAAAAAAAACAATGACGTATATACACACTAACATTTCTTATATTTTACTGAACAAAATATGCAGACTCAAGTTGGGTGCAGACTTCTTCAGTCCCCATTCAATCTGTAGGTTTCTGTCACCAGATACTCTCCGTCCATTGCCATTTGGATCAGCCTGTTTCCATTTAAGCATTTGTTAATTTGCTCATTTGAGGTGTTGATACAAGACATCCTTTGTTGAAGACAGTTTATCAGGATCTGGAAACTTCATTCTGTTGGTGAAGAGCTTGTAGTGTAAGTCATCAACACTAGTTTCATTTGTTATCCAATATAGAAGACATACATATTTTTCTATGACTTCCAGCACAACATTTGGGATGGATGTACTTTCTCTCAGTAAGCATGCTGCCACAATAAAGTGTAGGCCAGATTTTAGTACTTGAAGGCATTTCTTCTTCTCTATGCCATGGAAGCTACTTGTAGAATCCCAAACTGATAGTGTGTGAAGAGCTAGTAGAGCTTTGGCCAATTCAGCTGATATGTCAGCACTGTCAATATCATAGATCATTTCTTTGGATCCTGAACCAAAGTCCAGTAGCAAGTTAGCCTGAATCAATTCTTTGTAGTACAATGATAGAACCCCAGCATCAGAGTCCACTGTTTCAATTCTAACATGATCAAGTCTAAGAGAAGATGCATATTTTGCACACAAAAATATCTTTGTGTCAGCTTCTTCTTGAGTTGACATTAGGTCAGGAACTTGTGAAATCAATGACCTTTCTTCATTGGATGAAATACAAAATGCTCTGTCCTTGGACGTTATGTAGAGCTCTTTACCATTCAACATTCTTACATGTTTCTCAGTTGATTGCAAGTCATCCATTATGAAGTTGATGAGATCTAATTTGTTTTGTGGATGCTGCAGAAATTTAGAAATTTGTATCAGCAAAGCCTGCTCACGTCTTAGAACTGACACCAAATGTTGACCAGTAACCCCTTTACAGAGACTTGATGGAATCAGGAAGATAGTGATTGGTTAGAATAAAAACAACACTGCAAGTTCCACTGAGCACCTTTTGAATTACATAGTCAGAGATTTCACCAAAATTCTCAATTGTATTTGACAGCTTGTGAAATAGCAATATGCTATCATAAATACTTGGAGTGTTTTGCAGTACACTTACCAGCTGAGGTATTTTCTCTGCAAGACAAGCAAACAGCTTTGACTTCAAACTTTTTGTCATGGTACCATCAGGTTAGCACAGTGACAGAGGATTTGGTGAAAGCTCAAACTTCAACACCTCTACAAGATTAATGCTTTTGCTCTTTTGTATAATAAGCAATCATTCAAAGGTATTCCGATCTGCTCTCAAGAGAATGTCTTGTGTTTCTGTGTGTAGAGGAGAAAAATGAGGTTGATTCTCATTGGTTTGGAAAGAGTGAATTAATGATAATTATAATTTTTATAATTATTTTATTATAATTATTTTTGACACTATAATTAATTTTTATTTACTTTTTGAGAGACATGATAAAGTGACAGTATAATTCAATTTTATTTATTTATTTCTTCATGGCATGACACCCTTTTCACAGTATCTCATTTTCCTGATATTGCTGTGAGAACAGTTGCCATAATTTTTGCTGCAGAATTTTATCCAAATCCCAGCCTCGCAAAACAGTACATTCTGTCCCTATAATTCAACAGCTGGTATTTTACACAATTTCATTGCTAGACATAAGCTGATATGCCAACTCTTTTGTTTGAACTCAGTGGTAATCAGTGATTTCACACACTCAAGCACACTAGCTGAATCAGTTTGGATCTTGATGTCATGCAATACCCACTTTAAAGCCAAATTTTTTTCCCTTGTTTGTCTACATTAATATGATTGCAATTGTCTTTTCTTTTCTCAGACTTGCCATATTGTAATATCACCTGCCTCTAAAACAGCATCGTCATCACACTTTTTCTTTTCCCTATTTAGGCATCTACCAGCTCCCTCTCACGAGATCACTATCTCTGATTCCCTCCACTCTCCCATTCCAGAAACTATTCTTTCTTTTACTTCCCACCTTCAGCTCTTCTCTTAACATGCAAAAATAAGGGAATTAACAGAACAGAAGACTTGCTCATCAACAGGCTGCATAAAATCCAAAAATAAAATGCTCAAATTTGAGAAAGATGAAATTCTTCAGAGCTGGAAAAAATATATTGGAGATCTCCTCCACAATGCTAGAGAACAACTGGCAATGCACAGAAATACCAACAGGCTGGAAATACTAAAAACCAAAATGGAAGTTGCGCTGGACAAATTGAACAGAAACAAAGTGGCAGGGCTAGATGGAATTGTAATAGAGATTTTGGCAGCCTTAGATGATTTTGACAGAGACAATATTACAGAAATAATAAATGAAATCTACAACAGTGGTGATATAGCAAAAGGCCTAAACATCTATTTTCATAGCACTGCCTAAGAAACTAGGTGTAGACTCCACCAAACAATCAACTTAATGAGCCACATAACAAAACTCATCATCCGAATTCTGATGAATAAAGCACACAGTAGAATCAGGCCAGAGATAGGACAAAAACAGCGTAGATTCATTAAAAACACTAGAACAAGGAACACAATATTTATACTCAGAATGTTATCAGAAAGAGCAATACACGTGCAGAACCACATGTACTTGTGTTCTATAAACTATGCAATGTGTTTGATAAAGTACACCACAAAGATCTGTTAGAACTGTTCAGCTACTTTGACATATTCAAGAATCTAAATTTAATAAAGAATTTAATAATCAAAAATCTCTACTGGCAACAAACCAAGTTCAGCAGATATACAAAAATAGAAAGAGTTGTAAGGCAAGGATGTGTCTTCTTACCAGACTTATTCAACCTTTACAGAAAGGCAATTATGATAAAACTGGAAATCCTATCAGAATTCATCATCGGCAGCCATGATCTTAACAATATGAGATATTCAGATGACACAGTGCTGATAGCAGACACAGAAAGGAAACTACAAAACCTCTTACAGAAGGTAGCAAAGGAGAGTAAGAAGAAAAGACTAAGCATAATCTACAAGAAGAAAGAATAAATGGTCATCAATGATCACTCAAAACATCTTTTAGTAATGATTGTTTAGACTCATCCAACTCTTTCCAAATCTTGAGCAGTGTCCTCAGACTGACACCCAAACATTCATATTGGAGCTTCTGGCATGAATGCCAAGCAGTAAAGCATGCCATTTCCAAATTTCTGGCAGAGTGAATTGCATTATGGTGCTCTTTTTCTCACAGACATTATTCAACTGACCACACTATACTGTGTAATATAGAGAATCAAAAACAATGTGCATGTGTGAAATTAAAAATATAAAATGGCAACAATTTACTCATCGCACCCTCTGAGTGAGAGTGTGTGTGTGTGTGTGTGTGTGTGTTTGTGTGTGTATATATATATATATATATATATATATATATATATATATATATATTTTATATATATATATATATATATATATATATATATATATATATATATATATGTATATGTATTTTATATATATATATATATATATATATATATATTTTATATATATATATATATATATATATATGTATATATATATATATATATATATAGTGTATATATATTTTATATATATATATATATATATATATATATATATATATATATATATATATATGTATATATATATATATATATATATATAGTGTATATGTATTTTATATATATATATATATATATATATATATATATATATATATATAGTCTATGTGTATTTTATATATATATTATAAGTAACAAAAAAAACTTAGTTCAGAATAGTCAATTTTGTCCTCTATTATTCATCTTTTAAATAATAAAAAAAAATTTTCTCATATATTTGATGATGATTGGAGGATTTTAAGAACATTAAACCACCTCATAATTTCCGCTGGTCCCAAGTCCACCCTGACCCATGGTGGAAGCACCTGTCAGGGTCCCAAAATAGTGAACCAACAAACAAAAAGAAAACACTATGAAAGTATGAAACTATATTTTTATAGTAAAAATACCATCAATACATTTTTATATAAAAAAATTATCAACAATACATATTTATAGTAAAATTATCAACAATACATTTTAAAGCAAATTGACCAGCAATACATTTTATCCTTTAGCACTCTGCATTATTAATATTACTTCCCTTTCTACTGCATTCTTTTTCAAGGCCTCTCAATTACAGTAGCCTTATTGTTAATTTCACTCAAAGTTGTTTTCTGTTGCTATAGCAGGATATGATAACACAACTATGGAACTCAAACACACTATTGTTCAAGAATCAGAATCACCTTCAGTGGCAGGATAAACTTTTTGTACAGCAAAACAGAATGTTAAAGGTAATAGTAGAATTATAAACAATACAATTTCTAGCTAAATGTCTAACAATACAGTAGTTAAAGGTATACAATATCTGTTCAAATATATTTAGTTGAAGCCATAAAATTTCTTATAAAATATTTAGATATTGGCATTAAATAATTCACAGAGCTTTTATATGCCACTAAACAAAATCAACCAAATCATCAAATTGTGCACAAAAGTTCTTATCCCCTGTTTCACCAGAAATACCCCTCCTTCGATCTCATGCATGTACAATTTCATGATTCTACTTTCATCCTCCTCATCGCACTCCAGCTGTTTGGCATCTTCAAAATGATCAAAATAGTCATGCAACTCCTATCAACATGTACTCTTATTCTCCTTCAACGTACTCCCCTTCCACTGTTGACAATAAATGTAGAGGCACCTTTATTTGGTTGAAGAAGTAGCTGCTGGCATAGTGCCTCCATTTTCTATTTCTCTGATTACATTAGCTAGCTAAATGATCAGCTTGTTTAAACTGGAAGCAAATCAGTTTGGATTTGGGCTCTTTGCAGTTCTTGCAGCCTTTGACACCTGTAACCTTGCCTATTGAATGTTTATGCTCTCAACCACCTCTCAGTTATTAATTATTCAAGGTTTATTATCTCATGATGCTACATCACCATTTGGCCACTGTGACAAGGCTTTAGGTTTTGTTAAAGTGTGGCACTAAAATATGAAGACACATTATGATAACAAAAGATGCCTTTCAAAAGCTAAGCAAAGTATTAAAGAACAAGAAAATTTCATTAGAAACAAAGAAGAGAATACTAAACTGTTATATAATATCAGTGAATGCTGGACAATCTCCTCACTGATGAAGCAAAAGAAATATAGTTTTTCAGAAGCATGCTGAGAATACCGCAGACTGAACATGTGAGCAATGATAAAGTTTTAGAGAAAATAGAAACAAAAAGGATACTTATACTCAGAATCAAAAAGAGATTGCTGAAATTTCTAGGGTATATAATAAGGAAAGAGTGCTTGGAAAATTTGATACTCACAGGACATATTAGAGGCAAGAGGAAAACAGCAAATCACCTACCTAACCTAAATGGTTGGCAGAACAGGGATTAAGAGAGATAGGGAAAAGACAAAACTTACAAAGTGCTGCTAATGAAAGGAAATTGTAGAGAGCCATGATCACCTAAATCTTCATAGGACATGTCACATAGAAAAATAAGTAGCTCTGCCTAGTTGATATTGTGTGCTGTCTTGTTTTTTTTTTTGAACTGACACTATAAGATAGCAAGTTCATCATTATCATTAATAACACTGTTATGTTATCCATTAGTATTATCTTTCATATATATATATATATATATATATATAAAATTAATATAACATTTGTCACTTAGCTGATTGATGTTACCTTTAGCATCCTAACTCCAGAGTTTTGTAGACAAACTCTCCAGAAATCACTTTGAATACTCATCAAGGATGTATTAGCAATTGATTGTTTATATTTCTCATTTGCTTTTTTCATTAGTGCAAGGTTAATTTTTTTTTCATTGTGTGTGTGTAGGTAGGTTGTGTTGTCATCATAGATACCAAGTTGAGAGCTGATGTCATCAGGAAGGTCATTAATGAAAATTAAAAACAATGTAAGACCAAGGATAGAGCCCTGGGGATCACCCACGTTAGTTATGAAATGATCTAGACAAGTGGCTCTTCAGGATACACTGTAACTTTTCAGCTTGTGAAGAAGACCTATATGCAAGACCCTGTCAAAGGCTTTCAAGATGTTCAATGCTACAGCCCGAGCTTCACTGTTTTTAATAGATTCTTTCCACAATTATCATCAGGACATCAACATTTGACCTCAAGAAATTAAAACCTTATTCCTTGTCTGAGAAAAGGATATATATATATATATATATATATATATATATATATATATACACACACACACACACACATATATATATATATGCATGCACACACACATATTTAACATGACATCCTCCCTCCTACTCATGTGCCATATAAGTTGGTTTACTGGCCACCTCAAGGCAGTGCAATAGTTATCAAGCTTGTCTCACTAGAACTATTATGACTGAGTAGTGAGTTCAAACCCTTACTGGGTGCCCCATACTTTCGACCTTGTGCCACGTCTAAGCTATGCTTGGAAAATCACTATAAGTTGGTTCACTGTGTCATGCTAGACAATTTTTCTTACCAGAATCACATTTATAATTCTAACATTCCTCCATGCATTGAATGTTGTTACCACATTTGGTTTGGTGCTCCTGCTATGTATTTAAAGATTCTTGTCAAAAATATAAAGAAGAATATGCAATATGATTGGTCCTGTCCTGGCATCTTGATTTCAGTCACTTTCTCTGTGCCTTTTCTATAAATGTTGTCATGTAACTGTTCTGATGAGCTTTCCTCTTTGGTACCTAGAATTTATTAATTTAAGTGCAGTACTAGATTGGCAACTAAGTCTCATCATTTTACAGTTGAATTGGCTAGGTGCAACTGTAAGTTCTATGCTAACAATTTCTTTTCTTGCACTTCTCGTTTATGGCATTCTCTTCTGGTGCCATGCTTTTCAGTCAACTTTGATCTTCAAAAATTTAAATGTAATGTCAATTGTTATCATTTGTCTTCTTAATTCCTGTTATCTTGTTGTTCTCACTCCTTAGTAATGTTTTTGTTTTACTCATATTCTCTCATACTAAGTAAACACTTGTGGCTTAGTAGCTTTACTGCTTTGCTTAGTAAAAAGAAATTCATCAAGCATTTCACAATTCCTTTGCTTCTTTTTTTATGCATAATAATATGTATCAAAGATTCATATAGGAAGATGTCAGAATTTCTAACATTCATAAGTTTAAATTACTTTTCCAAAGCAGAGTAATAGTAATTTCAATTCCTGGCCTGAGTCATACAAACTCAGACTGGAAACAGTACTTGCAATAACAGAACACTATTAAAAAAAAAGAACAAGGCAAGATATCCTTAAACATGGACAGTGGAATGAAAACAGTCTACCCTTGATGGAATATTCCATACCTACCTGTCACCCCTCCGGGATAATGCATTTTTCATGTGTAATCACCTCTTAACCAATCAGCATCTTAGTTTCAACAAACTAGGTTTTTCATTGGCTGAGACCTTAAAACTGTAGCAAGTTTGAGCAAAAATACCTTTTCCCGTGTGCCAATTTTGTGACCACAAATTCAATAAATAGAAGCGTTTCGATTTGATTCCGACAGTCAGAACTTCAACCCTGGAGAGATGCTAAACAAATCCATGCTAGCCAAAACTTTGACCTAACTACACTTTTCACATGCTAATTCTTTTGACTCGACAAACAGCACTTCGCTCTCTCAGGAACATACTAAAGAAAGTGAATTGACCCACTACTAAACAGTATTTGTAAATCTCAATCCAACATCAATACAACAGCTAAAGGTACACAACTCTTACAAACTTTGAACAGTAACTTTAACAAACGCACATATACACACTAGTGACTGAACTCCCACAAAAGACATTTTGTAATACGATAAAACATCTTGTTTAATTTCATACACAAATCCTAACCACAAGCTTACACACATTGAAACTTAGCATAATCCTTCTACATATTTTATTACAACTGGTCGCACTTGATCAGCAATATCTATCTTGATTGTGTAGGTTCAGTTGATATAAAATGAATGTTATTTTTGTTAAACCTTTAATCCCGTTGTCATTATTTTTGATTCCTCCTGAATGATTTTTACCTTCAATGTTTTTATTTTTATATTTCTTGTGGATGAATGTCTTGTGAACACCTACATTTCTAAGCCTTCTGATAACCTAACCTTTTAATACACAAAATACATTCGCCAATCTGCAACACCCTCATAGATTAAATAAAGGCTGCAGTTCATCATTTCCATTAAGGTTATCTTGTTCAATAGATACCTGAAGAAGGCTGGAGAGCATAGCTACTGAAATGTTGTGATAACAACAACAAAGATGAGGACATTAATCTGACTGTAAATAATGTAAATACTTTTCAAATATGTATAATTGAACATTTTATATTACTTAATACTATTTCAGCACAAATCCACCTTTGTTTCATTTTTAAAAATAATTCCTAAGAAATTTTTGCAAATATTACAATTATTAATTGCAAAGAAAACATATTCTAATTTGAAATAAATCCTTTGCCAGTATTTGCAAGTTTTCAAAAAATTAAAATTGAAATTCTGATTATATGTATGTACATAGGTTAGTACTAATGATGAAAAACATTTATTTTACACAATATGTATTTATTCATTTATTTTTTAATCATTTCACCCTAAGCAAGGCAATAAAGCAACTAAGATGTAAGTAGTTTCTGTGAAGAAAATGAGAAAACATTAGTAAAGAAAAAAGTCTATAAAAAACAGCAGGATTCACATGGCAAGTGATGTTGCATTTAAATTTTTGAAGATCTCAGGTAACAAGGAAGCAAGAAACTGGAACAGATTTCCACAGGTGATAAAATGTGATGAACAAATGTATTAGAATAGAATTTACAGTTACATGTAGCTATTTCAACAGTAAAATAATAAACCTATTTACTAATCTTGTAGTACACTTAAATTTGTGCACTTAAGGTACTAAGGTGGAAAGTTCATTAGAACAACTGCCATGAAAATATTTAGAGATAAAGCACAGAGAAACGAAAGCAGTTGGAAAATGATCAACGCCAAGTCAGATTTTGTCAAGAATCTTGAGATATATAGCAGGGGTACTGACCAGGTGTTGCAGCAGTATTCAATGAGTGGACAAATAATAGGTTCATGAATATGCAAAATGAATTCATACAAAGAAAAAATGTCTGGAACCAACTTTCCTAGCGGTAGACCTAACAATCATTACAATATAATGGAAATGTGAAACCGAGAAAGTGCAATGAGTTATGCACTTTATTCGATGATGAAGATTGTTATACTCTGCTGCAAATTAGATCTCTTTCTGATTCTCTCTACATGTCATCTAGATGTGAGCACTAAGAAAGCAAAACCCAAAATAAAAAAAAAAGTCATCCTCTGCACAGGGGCTCCAGGCATCACATCTGGTTCACAAAACAAATCCCCTCAAAAATACAACATAAAAGAAGCCAATCATGAACATTCCTGCCAAAGAAAAAAAGATGCACTCAGGAATCTCCTAGATTTGTTAAATGACCAGAACAGAAGCAAAGAGAACAGCCCAATTATTGACATCTGGCAGGCTCTCAACATCACCACTCTCAGTCAACCGACCCAACACACATATCCCTTTGAGAGCCACCCTCCTCCAAACACCCACACTATGCCCACAGATACATTCCACTTGCATCCTCTGTATTGGCAAAAAAAGATTCACGCCAAATATCAAGCTTCACTAATCCACTTCAGACCTCTTTCGACATCACTAGAGGGAAAATGGAATAAAACCAATAAATAAAATAATAATAACAAATAAAAAAAATGAATTTTCCCCTGATGCAAGTTATAAAGTAGCCAGAAAGGGTTTCTTGTCACATGTATGACTTTATGACCTTGTTTCTGAAAAGGACAGAATCTTTCTTCTTCTCCTCTTCAAGATATGAAACATACGGTAATATCATTCTCACTTGGGAATGTTAGTTTCTCTGATCCACTGACGACTGAATTTTTTACTTACCAACAACATTGCCAGATGTATTTTATTAGCTCTACTCATGAAATAGAAGTTCAGTCTTCCTGATTCAGTGTGAAGCTGACTTGAGCTTGACCATCTTTACCCATTCATATTCTTACTTCCCATAGATTATTTTAGAATTAAAAACGAAAACACAGACACACTCAAGAGACCTTTTAACTTTGTTTCAATACAGTTAACATAAAAGGAATAAACATCCATAGCAGAAACTCAAATTTTTTGTATGCTTCATCTATCTTTGTTTACATATTGAACACACACCTTCACCTAAAAAATACACGCAAAACCCACAAACTTGTTAACAACCACCTCACCACCATGGTCAACTTACCAATTTTACCCTTTCTTTAAAGTGGCTTCCCTCACCCATATTTAGCGACATTCTGCGAACATCCGCTAAATCAGCAATGCAAAAGAATTTTATATTTACAATTCTTGTCTTCTTTTAAATTTCACTTTACTGGTGGTAATATTGTTTCATTTGTTCTTCTGTGCTACCAATTTAGAACAATACTAATCAAATAGTTCAAACATCATACTGGGGACATATCAGATCAAACTTTCTCTGTCAGACTTATTAAATTACCATTTTCAACATTAAAAATGTATTCTCATAGTTCTTTGTGAATCTTATGACTTCTGTTTTTAAATACCAAGTCTCCCATCTTCTATACTTACAGAATTTCTATTATATATTTCTTTAAATGCAAATGTAAAAGTATTATTTCACTTTTGGAAAAGAGGTTAATATTTTTTTCAATAGAATTTTGTGTTTGAACTTTGGTAAACTTTGGACAAATCAGAATTTCCATAAGTAATGTATGATAATGTGTGATGGTTGATGGTTTGTTTGCTTATTTAATACTTTCCTGTGCTTTCTTTACGGTTATGTGTTTGTATTTTATTCCTTTATACCGAAGATAAATTTGAAATCAAGATAACTTTCATAACCATTTTGTAGATAAATGCTTTTGATATTATTGGTAATATAGATTTATTTCATTGGCAAACAGGCTGTTTGCCTTCCCGCCTGTTATCACTAAATACTGATGAATAATAATGAGTTTACTAGCAAAATCATATGGCATATTTATCTTCCTATTAAATCTGTTCAGCGTCTTTTCTAACAGGCTTCCCTTCTTTTGTTAGCTTTCAGTGTTATACGCATTTCATTTCAGATATCAATCTGGTTCACCAATCATCTTTTGATGGCCTTACCCTTCATACAATCACAAATGCATTACTTTCATATTTTTAGAAATTGCATTATTTATTGTGCAATGTGTAACAGCTCGGTGTTTAGTGCATTGAACTGGTGTCCTTCAAATACATACACAACTTTCAGTGTATGCTTGGTGGAATTTGTCAACACTTTCAACAAACAATATTTCTAACATCTGATTGGAAGAATAGGTTTGTTTTTAACTGGGGAAATATATATTTGAAAGTTAAGAATATTAAGTATTTTTGCTATTTACATATTATTTTTATTATATATTTTGGGTCAGTGCATGATAGTTTCTTAAGGTATAGTTAAATTAATTTTTCATTGTGTTTGAGTATCACAACATTATTTTGTTTTTCATTAAATGAAATATGAGGCGTATTTAGGCAGCAAGAATTCTTTCAAATTGGTTTTGTTGAATGATATTGACATGTACTGTCTAACCATTTTTTATTAAGTTTTTCAAAGTTCCAACTTGAAATTTCCTCCGGTAAACAGAGGAATGCCGGAATTAGCTATAAATATAAACAGACAAAAAAAGGAAATCCTTCAAAATGAATGTAGCAACATTCGAAGGTTCTCAGTAGGGAGAACAAAAAAATTGAAACTTTTACTGATTATATAACCAACTTATTTGGAAATTTGAAAACTTAATAAAAACTTCAATAGATGGAACATGTTGATATTATTTAATATATATATATATATAATATGCTGTATGGGCAACTACCAAACTCCAAGAGTTCAGTTGGATATCTATTCTTACACTACAAAGACAAATTGAAAGACAACTTGAAACATCTCAACTTTGATTTGAAAACCTGGGAAGCTCATGTATCAAACCGAAAGGAATGGTTTAAGACATGTTTCATTAAGTTAAAGGGTTTTGAAGACAGTAGACTGAAGCACAGTGATCAACTTTGTCAAGCTCTGAAACAGACACACCATCAAAATCCTGCTTTAACAAATTTCATCTGTCAGTGTGGTTTTTGTTGCCTTCAGCAAGGCTAGGCTGCTATTATGCTTAAGAAAGCACAAATGAAATATGTCTTTCCCTTACCTGATTTTCTCCACAATTTCCCCTGCTAGCATGCATAATTGTAAAACGAAAGACACCATCCAATGTTGACCCTCTTTTATCATTCATGATAGGAGAGTCCTCTCAATATATATATATATATATATATATATATATATATATAGTCATTCACAGACAGATTGTTTCACTGTATCACAGCTCTTCAGTGTGGCTAGATATCCTTTTGCTTCAAGCCAGGACCAAAACCCAACCAATTTGGCATCAGTCAGAGATCCTACCCCATAGGCTATCAATGCATGGCAGAGAGAAAAGGAAATTTTAACATTTTCTATACAAAATATGCCAGTGGCCCAGACAGCTCAATTCAGTTGAAGAGCAATGCTTTAATAGCAGTAGGAGCTACTGTTTTTAAAATTGCCCTTTTCTCAAGAGAGCTCAACCAACAGACAGACTGTTTCACTGTATCACAGCTATATATATATATATATATATATATATATATATATATATATATGCATATATATATATAGTACAGGTAATAGATCCATTGGTATATAATCCAGGTGGATACTCGTAATATCAAATATTAAAACTGATCCACAGAGAAAACTCAATGTATTATTATACCAGAGCATATATATTATACACCAAAAAATCCCAAATTACCTCATGTGGGTATAGTCTATTTCAAACCGGCACAACATTATGCCAGTCTTCTTCAGCCCTAGACTGACTGTCTCAGAATCAGGGGTTTTGAATTTAATTTAGATAGCAGTCAGGAGAAGGTACAGGCCTACTAAAAGGGATGCCTCATTTATATAAGGAACTTGCGTTTGTGACATGGGGAGGGTGTGATGTATATCTCTAAGCCTTTAGATGTATGTATATTAATTTAGGTTCCTGCTAGGTGATACCAAACTATACCAACAGTATATATGTTTTTATGAGATTGACAATAAATTGTATTTAGACAATAAGGATTTTATATTATTAAGTGATGATACATATATGTACCTATACAAACATATATACACACACACACATATATATATATATATATATATATATATATATATAAAATCCATTTACACCATTAAGGATTGGTTAAATTATTAGGAATAACAAGCTGTACCCGGAATTATTTAATGGTGAAAATTTAATCAGAAGGGGTTTACATCAGTTGGGGGACTGTTGTTTTTAGGGATTTATTAAGTAATAAGATAAGATCTATATTCTTATATAAGTTTGAACCTGTTTCTATATCTACACTTTAACACTAGCTCTTTCCTTTGAGTTAAAAGTTTGCATTGATTATTGTATTTTATTATTCTAATTCTTTCCCTAAACATAGCCTGCACCTATCTATAAAACTATTAGGAGTATGTGTGAAATCTATAATTTTTCAATCTATCTGAGTGTTCAGACCCGTTTTCCTGCAAATCCCCAAATTTTTTTGAAAGGGCTGTTTGGAATTTTAATTTAGGATTGGTAAATGAGTGCCTATGGGTATAAATTCTCTGTTTCAATTCTCCCACAGATATTCCAATGTAAACATTATAATTTGTAATATTTTCTTTAGGGGCAATTGTTGGCTGGTATATTACCCTAGTAGATCTGCATTTGCTCTTGACTTGGCAGTTTTCTCTATTTCTACAATTACAGGGGTGTTCCATGCTTGATTAATTTTTTTCCCCATTAAATTTACTCAAGATATAATTATTATGGGAGTTGATAATTTGGTACATGTTATTAGTACAGGAGTAGCTAATTTTGATCGATATCCTGTTGAAGATCTTACTTAATGGGTTGTTTTTGTGGAAGTGTTTATCTATTAATTTTAGAAAGTGCTATCTGATATTAATATTTGACAGTTTGCAAAAGTGGTGAGGTTGAACTAAATGATTTTTCTTTATCTATTTCTACACCTACATCCCACTTTAGGTGTTTCAGTACTACTTATGGGGGTTAAGTAAGATAACTTATTTTTGAAACCACTTTCGTATAGAGCCTTTTCATATGGCTCTCTATTTTTATTGAAGATTTGTGGGTGTTTGTCTCAGAATGGCATTGGGGTGGTTAGAATTAACATTAATATAATTGGGGGTTTCATTACACTAAGGTTTAAAGGTTTTATCATTAAGGTTAATATATATATATAAATAAAAAGAAAGAACAGTAAGATATATAATCCGGTCTTTTTATAGATATTTTTTATTTTTAGTGCTCAATGTAAATTTACAGAGCATTAATATTATAAATTAACTGATTTAAAATATGTTTTTTTCTCTACACAGTTCTAACCATTTGTGACCTGGTAATATATATACTTATACTTGATATGAAAAAATAATTTTACATATTGTAAGTAATTCTAATACAATTACATGTTTTAAAAAGAAATATAGTCTATTAAAAATTAAAAGTGAAAATATTTAAAAATATTTAAAAATTAAAAGTGAAAATATTTTAAATAAAACGTATTCGAACCTAAACATCCCCCCAAAATCTAATATTCTATATTTCTAATACAAATAGAAAAATGCCATGAGAATTTTTGCCATTAACGATAAATTAATAGAAGAAATAAAAAAATCCAGACGACATACATTTAACGGATGTCAGAATTCGTTGAAAAATACATCCCTACCCCTAGCTAAACATAACCCCTTTTTCAAACGTAACTAATAACTGATACAACAAAAGTTAATGAAAATGAACATGCAACCACCCCTTGTCTGGATGAATGGATTTCTCTGTATCCTTGGAAACTGTAAATTATGATTTTTGCCATGCCTTTAAAACTCAGTATATTTAAAACTAAGTTACTCCAAAAATTCGCTTGAGGATGAAATGGAACTAATGTCTTTAATTTAATTACAAAATTAAATTCTAAGCTTTTAACTTCCATTTCTGAAACATGGTTAGAACTGTGTAGCAAAAAAAAACATTTTAAATCAGTTAATTTATAATATATATATAATCGTCTTAATGATAAAAGCTGTAAACCTTACCATAAAGAGAATGAAGAAGGTTTTCATCATGGCAAGAGGTAAAGAATTGACCAATTCACAAAAAGGACTAATTGTTAAGCTCTGGATAGAAGGTAAAAGTTACAGGAAAATCTCAGACAACCTGAATATTCCATTTACTACCATTAGTTCATTCATTGTAAGATATAAAAAACTCAAAACTGTTGAAAACCAAAGAAAAACAGGTGCCCCACAGAAAATTTCTGCAAGTTCTTCGAGGAACTTAATATGTCAAATTAAACAAAATCCAATGGTTTCTCGTCAAGAGTTGCAGGATGATTTGCTTTCATCAGGAATCTGTGTCACTAAATGGACAAACAATGAAATTCATAGGAACAATCTAAAGTCATGCCTGCCTCTGAAATCTCTACTGCTATTGAAAAGATGCCAGGTTGACATTCATTTGTGAACATCAGAATAAGGAAAAATCGTATTGGGAAAGTGTATTATGGAACCAAAATTGAGTTGTTTCGATGCAATTCTAGAAATCATGTATGGAGGAAAGATAGCAATGCCTTCAAACAAAAAAACACAGTTCCAACAGTGAAATTTGGTGGTGGAAGCATCATGGTTTGGGGATGTTTTTCTGCAAAAGGTACTGGCAATATATCAATAATAAATGGTAGAATGAATGCTGCAGCATATCAAAATATTTTGGAAGCAAATTAAATGATTTTGGTTGAAAATCTTGAACTTCCTCCTGATTGGATCCTCCAACAAGATAATGATCCTAAGCACATTGCAAAATCTACAAAGAAATTTTTTGTGATGTCAACAAACAATTGTTGCCACTTTTGTAATATCAACGAATACTCATTGTCACTTTCGTAATACTTGTAGTAGAGACTTTGTAATCACAGATACAACTATAGTCATGCCATTGAACAATACTGGTGTCAGATGCCTTTGAATGACAGTTGCACTCATAGTACTTGCTCAATAATACTCGCTTGAAAAGTAACCATCGAATAGTGATCCAAATTTAGAATAATGTTGAGAAGAGAATCATGATTTGTATAAAAAT
Organism: Acanthosepion pharaonis; assembly: GCA_903632075.3. Lineage (NCBI taxonomy): Eukaryota > Metazoa > Mollusca > Cephalopoda > Sepiida > Sepiidae > Acanthosepion > Acanthosepion pharaonis. The sequence goes on along the minus strand of CAHIKZ030000890.1, from coordinate 1,191,100 downwards.
AGAGGATAGTGTAGAAATAGTGATCAATTAAACACCATGCTAATTCCCATATATATATTTCCTTTGCCATCACATGATCTACTTATTCAAAATGGGATCACCTGTGTTTGCTCTCTGGAGATCTGTGTTCAAACACCAGTATTGGCAGCAACACTTTATTCCTATATAACAAAATGGCTTCCTAAAAATAATGTAAATAAACTGAAATGTCCAAGTCCTTCCCAAGATTTAAACCCTATCAAGAATCTGTGGCATTATTTGAAAATTCAAATTCAATCAAGAAGTCCAACAAGCATCACATATTTGAAGACCATATGCAAAGAAGGATGGAACAAAATGCCAAATATAATTTGTAAATCATTAATTGAGAACAAGAAGAGGTTGGTTACTGTAGAAATGAATAATGGCTATTCTGCAAAGTATTAAATGAAGATTATTTATTATTTTTTGTATTGTACAAATACTTTTTTCACCCATTAAAATGAGTAAATGGGATTTATTTCTACTAAATAATTTTTTTTTCTGTTTTCTATGCATATTTAGTTATTATGCATCTGTGTATAGTTAATTATATGAAAAGTATGTTTATTCATTAGTTGGAAATACAACAAATTAAAAATTTGTATGTGTGTGAATATTTGTTTCACTCCACTGTATTTATACATTGTTAATGTTTCATGGTTGCCTGCATGTTGTTTGGGGATGTAGTGACATAAATATCAGTTGTGGTGGTACTAGATAAAAACATATGTTAGATTCTTTAAGCATGAATTTAATAAAGGTTGGTGATGTAATATAGTGTTTTTGATGTGTGTTTATAGTTAATAAAATATTTATCAGGATTTACCAACTATAAGCACATGTATGGTATATTAGGGTATATAATATTTTTTTATGCAGAGGTTCCCTGAGACATGAAACTATTTTAAGGGTTCCACAAGGGTAAAAAAGGTTGAGAAACACTCGTCTAGATCAGTGGTTATCAACCTTTTCTTACCTATGGACCACTTTTACTCTTATTCTTTTTTTGGTACACCTCCATAAACATTCGATGAAAAAAAGCTTATTTTATTTCTTACTAATAGATAAGTGTAGGAACTGTATTATAGAAATAGTAAATGTATATGCTTTATTTTGAAGTAAAACTAATTTAATGAAAATAAACTTGTATTTAACAACTAAATTCTATGAAACATTTATGGACACTAGTAAAATAACTCATAATAAACCATTTTAAAATGGACCCTAGTAATGTTACATGGACCTGGTTGAGAGCCTCTGGTATAGAATATGAGCAGTAGAGCCCGGTGTTGCCTGGGGATGTAACAGTAAGAGATAGATCAAGTATCGACCATCATAAAGACTGAAAAATAAAATTGACAAATATTATTGTTTAAGGTTGACGGACACGCATGTCTTAATTAGTTTTTTTGTTTTTTGTTTGTTTTTTTTTTGTTTTTTTTACGAATTGGTCAAACCCAAACTCAAACAAAAACATTGTTTTCAATCGTTATGTGTCTACTGATTGAATAGAATTTTATTATAAACAGTTGTCTTGTTAATTGGAATTTTTAAAGCATTCTGAATGTAAAAATAAAGAAAAAAGTGTGCAAGACAATAAGAAACACTACCTGCCAAAAAAAGTGAAGTTTTGTTGAAATCGGTTGAAAAATGTAGGAAATCCGATCCCATATATAAATGAACATAATCTTAATCATGTTTTCAAATTGATTTTGTGCAAAAACAATTGTGTTTTTCCAATTTTGGGTGCTGTCAGAACCATCGCAAGATAATTTTACGTAGTCCTGTGAAGTTTTGTTGAAATCGGTTGAAAAATGTAGGAAATCTGATCCAATATATAAACGAAACAGACAGACACACACACACACACACACACACAACCTGGATTTTATAATAAGTATGATGACTACTGTGTCCAGCAACTCAATGTCACTGGTGGCATTGATTCTGAGGCCTTGCAGGAAAAGTGAGGTGGTATGATATGGCCCTCATTGCCTATGACCCCAAAACCATAAAAGATTATTCAAACTGTATTTATCTCTCCAGGTGTCCTGTCATGGGGTTGTCACAGGGTCACCTATCATTTCTCTTCTTCATCTAGCCAATTTCAAGAAGCTTTCACTACACCATGCTGTGAGTGTGGTATGCCTCTTATGTCACGTTGTCAGGCTCCATGTTATTTCTTTGTTTTTTTGCTGATGATTTCTTAAAGGGGCTTTAAGATTATGATTAGGTTGTGTTCTTAAACCTATTGTTTTAATTGAACTTGTTAATAGATTTGGAAATTATTATTTTTTGTCCATTTATAAAATGTTAATTATTTAAGGCGAATATTTGGTGGTGACTGCAAAAAACTATTATCTCATTTCTTTGATTTAATAAAATTTCGTTTTTTAGAAGCTTAATAATGTGTAGTTTTCATGTAGGCATAAAACCTGGGATGACCAAAAAAACAAATAATTAAACACCAAAAACTACCAGAACTACAACATCAATCAGTTAAAGTTTTAGCACACTAATAAAAAAACAACAGAACTACAACATCAGAGTTTTAGCAGCAAGTCTGATGAGATTAGCCATTGTCGCCAGACAAAAAAACCCCAACCAATCTTACATGACTCCAAAAACTTGACATATAATAAACACTCCTACTTCCATCAAAGCAGTGATCCCTGAATAATGAAAAACAAACCTTAGATCACACCTCCAAAACTATAAATGAATAAAACACTCCGTAGCATAGTTATTATAAACATCACTTGGGAATGAGACTGTCACCCGGTACTTAGGGTTTAATATTGAAATTAAACTTGAATACTGCTAACCAGTTTTGAAACATAGTAATTTCTGTGTCGTGATGGAATGATTTTTTTAAAATTTTAGAACCTATATATATATTCATTTATATTTCATTTCAAAAAATCTTTTAAAAATAAACAAAAATCCCCAAATGTACCATGTTAAAATGAATTTTAAATATTTTCGTTATCTGTTTTGAATAAGACTTGTGTTTTATGTCCATTCATATTGTTTAATAAACCTTTTTCAAACCACAATATTCATTAAACTACATTTAATTTTTGTTTGTTTTTCAGAATTTTTTTTCATTCTGTCGGATTTACCATGGACATAAAATACAAGTCTTATTCAAAATATCAGATAACTGAAAAAATTTTTAAAATGATCAGTCCTGATCTGGTATCTTGAGTTCACATTTCCCCAGTCATGACCTGGCTTCAAGTCTATAAATATTCTCATGGCAATGAGCTTTCATAACTCATTCCATGAAAAACACATTTGAGATTGGCATTATTTTCCAATTTACTGTCGAAAAAAAAAATGAAAAATAAATTCTTGACTATGGTTCTAAAATTTTTGTTTTCTTGTCACCTTGTTTTCAAAAATTTAAATGCATTGTCAATCCCCATTCTCCTCACTTTTGAATGTTTTTCTCATTTTTTTTCACTCTCTAATGTAACTCATTTTTCTTTCACTTGTAACTGAAATGATTAAAAAAAAACAAAGAATATATATGATTTGCTTCAAGTGTATAAATGCAACTAAAGTTATTTGGTCTCTCTAATTTTCTGCTTAGCAAGCTTGAGTAAATGGATGGTGGAGCAAGGTTAAGGAGAGATAACAAAAAGACAAAATTTATTAAGAGCTACAATGGACAAGAAATTGTGGAGAGCCATGATCACCAGCTTTCTGAAGGGATATGTTACACAGAACTTTCTGATGTCTAAAATATCTGTATACGTGATTTAATTTCTATTTTTATTTTTTATTTTTCTGACACTTTTCTGGGACCACCTTATCATCTGTTTCAAGACAATGACGATAAATTCTGTCCTTAATTGCATGCTAACCACCAAAGGTATGCATAATCGAAATAAACTGACACTGTTAACATTATGAAAAGACAATTATTGCTTTTAACATTCTCTTGATGCCACTTCTTTGTATCCATTTTTCTTCATATGAACATCTAATGATTTAAAGAAAGTTAACCATTGTCAATTTAGTGGAAGTACATATAAGATACAGGAGAGTGGTGTAGCTTTTCTTTTATATGTCCCTTCAGGATGTAGGCGATCAAAGCACTCCACATCTTCCTGTCTTTTTTAGCTCTTAATTTCTTTTGTATTTTTTTTATTTCTCCAAAACCCTATTCTAGTATGTTTCTTGCTACTTTCCTCTGTCCCAGTTTCCCTCAATCTGTCCTGTGAGTATCAGATTTTCCAAGCCCTCCTTCCTCATTATGTGCCACAGAAATTTAAGCTACCTTTTCCTGATGTTAAGTATGTTTTGTTTTGATTTCCTCCAAAACCTTGTTGTTGCTCACATTTTCAGTCCATGGTATCCTCAGCATCTTTCTGTAGAATCGCATTTCTGTTGCTTCAAGTCTCTTCTTGAAGAAATTCTGCTTTAAATCGTCTCTTACAAAAACAGATATTATTTATAATGGTGTGACCAAGTTCAAGGGAGATAATCTCACAAGTGAGGTAATTATGTAGTTACCTATCAACAATATATCTATCTTTTTATTATAAATATTGACATTTGTATGCTTAAGTCATGGGCACCTCAGTGTGGTGTAACAACAAGCTTGTCTTGCTAGAACAATTGAGACTGAGTAGTGAGTTCAATCCTCCATTGGGTGTCCCATATCTCCAGCCTTCTCCACAACTAAGCTATGCTTAGAAAGTCACTATATACTTAATTCATGGGCACTTTGATGTGATTATACTGGTTAGCAAGCTTGTCTTACTAGAACAATTGGGACTGAGTAGTGAGTTTGATTCTCACTGGGTGGTCCACACTTTTGTCCTTGTGTCACATTTAAACTACACTTAGAAAATCATATGGGCACCTTGACATGGTGTCATGGTTAGCAAGCTTGTCTTTCTTGAACAATTGCAACTGAATTGTGAGCTTGATCCTCAATGGGTGCTGCATACATTCTGCCTTGTGCCACATATTTAGAAATCGAAAACCACCATATACTTGCAACTTTTCCTAATTACTTTCTTTCTGAGCAAGGACACTTGTTTTTTGGTCATTAACTAAAATAATTAGTTGTCCTTAATTTTTTTTCCTATTTTGCATATCACTCTTTTCTTTAAAAAATACAATAATAAAAACTGCTGCATTTTTGTATTTAATGTTTTATTTAGGATCCTCCAAGACTTGTACATAGCTGCACTGGCATTAAGAAATTTAATTTTATTTTGGGGTATTAGTTTCTTTCCTAAGCGGAAACAGTTAAAATATTTCATCATAGGTGGATTACAGTAAAGTGGCTCCCAATTGATTACTTATTGAAGAAAAGCGAGACATGATTCTAGAAACAGAAGTAAATGCATTAAAAAACAAATAGTTAAATTAATGAAAGTGTTTCAAACCAAAGTACTTTTTATACATTGAATTTATTTTTATTTAAGTTACCTTTTTTTTTCTTTTTTTTGTTCATATAAAAATCATTCACACTATTAAAAAAAAATTATTCTGAAAAGTTTCTAAAGATGTTAGATTTTAGAAAATAAGCTGAAGATCAAAAAAAGCACTCAGTTGTTCTAGCAAAATCAGAAGTTTTATTTGTGTGTCGGGGTGGGGGGTGCTGATAATTTTCATCATCAACAAATCACAGTAGCATCTGCTTCACTTCTTTCCAGAATCTATTGTATTTAAAGTTGTACCCATAATGATTCGGACACTGGGATCTAAACTCTCTTTGAAGATGATTTGAGCAAATAAGTATCCTAAGTCTTTTGGTTCACACTCCTTCTCGGTCTTTTTCTCTTGTTTCCTGTTTAAAATTGGATTTCTGGTTTCTTATAAATACTACTTCAGTCGTCGTCTCTCTCTGTCTTTTTTACAAATACTTTCATGGCAATTACTTCGAGGAGCTGCATTCGCTGGTTCCCAGACGTCATGAGTTCAAGCGCCCTACGAGGCTGGCATCATGCTCTCACCCTTTCACTGTTGAAACTACTAAATGTAGCCGTCTCTTCTACTCCAATAGCTTCATGTCTCGCACCTCTCACCTGTGGAACTCCCTTCCCTATTCCAGTTTCCCTGAGAGCTATAATCTCCAACTATTCAAATGTAATGTCAATCGACATCTCCAGTTGCCTTGATCTATCCACTATCCTTCTCCTCATCCTTTCCTCTATCACTCCTATCTGATCTTGCTCCAAATCTTCTGTAACCCCTCGCATCCTAGTGGCTTCTCGCCTTGCTTGGGGTGAAATGCTTAAAAAAAAAACAAAATAACTCTATACTTTTAACATCTGTGCCTAAAACTCCAAACTTCTATTTACTATTGAATTACTTTTTCTTTTCTCACCTATCATCCAGTTCACACTCCTCCCTGGTCTTTTGAACAAGAGTAATTTTTTCTTTAGTTTTCTCTTTAGGATTATGTTTCTGGTTCCTTTTCATTCCCTTTTACTAAATCCTTTTCCTTATGTAATCTTCTGCCTTGAGTGGCTCTTGTTGCTTGTACAGATTGAATATCATTGTCGTGTGTAGAATCAGAATCTATTCCATTTACTGGTGAAGATAGCAATAGCCTTGAGAAAAAAATTGAAGCTGTTGTGTTGATTTACAGATGATCAGTTGTCAACTTCCTATCATCTGATCTTTACACTACACTTTATTTATCCTATAACAAACATATGCAAATACCATATATTTCCATGTAGATGGTGACATTTAGATAAGATGAGTTAAAAAAAAATTGGAAAATTTTCATGAATTTATCCTATACCTGTAGTATAAGATGACTGTATCCTTAGAAATTCAAAATAAATGAAATAAAATCAATTCTATATCATATTTTTCCTACATATGTCCCCTAAATGGGAAATCATTGTTTTGTTTACATTTCATCCCATGATTTCTTGCGAATACTGATTCTTCTTCCTCTACTTTTCCTGTATCTAAACAGTTACAAACAGCCTGGTGTACTAATGGCCATTTACTTATACTTCATTGACAATCACAAAATACTGCTAATAACAGTACAGTATGGTATGATAATAGTACATTCCATTGCTGTGGATGCAATAACACTATGTTTACATTTTTTCAGCTGAGCTTGCATGGATACAAGTTAATTTCATTGATATGGAATTATTCTTCAAATAGGCAATTTATTATGAAGCTATGCCAGTTATATATAAAGTAGAAATAGTTTTATTACTTTTATTATCAGTTTGTTTGATAATGTGTATCTTTTCATTTACATTGTTGGTTATCACACTGAGGCCGAAGTTAGCCAAACAACATTCAGAATTTAATGCTTCTTTTTTAGTATGAGATGACCCCCAATTTTTAAGGGTGATTTTTGGAATTTAAGGTTCATCTTATGCATGTAAATATATGATAGATAAAAAAATCCTCATTGCCAATCCTACTACAGAATCATTAAGAAGATTCAATATGTTCTATTTGGTTCTATAATCTACAAATATATAGGCTTTGCATTCTTTAAGTATTTGCAGATGATATAACCTTTGGAATCCTATTAATAAAATAACTCCTGAAACACCTGTGATACTCACGCAATTGTTTCTGATTGACTTATCTCATTTTACAAATATGGATGAAGAAAAGAGTTGCATTTGATCATATTAAAAGATATATTTCCAATTTACAGCAGTTATCATTCTGACTTCAATTCTTTACAATGTTACCAAGAGATTGGTAGCAAAGTTTTACCTCTAGGTACTAATAGGAGGATGGATGTAATGGGAGACTTATTTTAGACCTACCCAGTGATTGTACAACTTCTAACTGCTTATCTTGAATAGCTGACTGCAGATAAAAATAAATGATTATATTTATTCAAGGCATTTTTCATCATCAGAATCAATCTTCCATTTTTATAAATCTACCATTCAGCCAGGCATTGAATATTGCTGCCATATCTAGTCTGATGCTCTTGCTGTGTATCTCAATATCTTCAGCAAAATCTAAAGAAGTGTCTGCAATATTATCAGTCCTGACATGGCATCTTGACTTCAGTCACTCTCCCACTGCCATGATGTGAAGTTCCATTGCATTTTCTATAAGTGTTTTCAATGAGCACTATTTACATTATTTGGACTATTGTCCTCATCTTTGTTGCAATATTTATTACGTTAACCGGGTATTGAATCCACGGTGCCATGTGTCCTACAGTGGATAAATGTGTTGGTTAGATCCAGTGACAGGACCCAAAGAGTGTGAGTTCAATACCCGGTTAAGGCAGTGGAGAACTTGGAGAGGCGAATTAACAGGAGATAACTGATAACGGACATCCATTAAACATGGCATGTGGAACTAGAACAGTCTACCCCAGTCAGTGAAATAAAGGGTTCAGTTCGACATTCCAATCACCTGAAGAAGGCCAGAGTGTACAACGGCCAAAGTGTAATAAATATGGTGACAAAGATGAGGGCAATAGTCCAAATAATGTAAATAGTGTACATAATACCTCATCTCAGAAATATAGACAGATATTCTAATGAGCTTTCCTCTTTGCTACCTTGACTGCAACAATTTGAATGTACTGCTAGTTTGGCAATTAGGTCTCATCATTTCATGCTCAAAATAAGTGGATATAACTGTAAATTCTGTTCTAAGTTTCTCTTTTCACATTTCTCACCTGTGAAAGTTTCTTCTATTTTCTTGCTTTCCTGTCACCTAGAATTTTCAAAAGTTTAAATGCAACATCAGTCACCATCTTCTGTCTTCCTGATACATGTTTTTTTTTATTGTCCTTACTCCTTATTAATATCTTCTCATTCTCTTTCACACTCAGCAACCCCATACATCTTAATGACATTATCATCTTGCTCAGGGTGAAATGATTTAAAAAAAACATGGCCCAGAGACCTTGCGATATATGTAGAGATACTTGATAAAATCAAAAGATGCAACATTGGTCCTGATCTTGCATCTTGGCTTTAGTCACTTTCCCAACACTGTAAAGTTGCCTCCCTGGTCCTTTTCTATAATGCTTTCATAGTAATTGTTCAGATGAACTCTCTACTATGATACATATTTATGAATATAAGCACAGTACTAGCAACAAGATCTCATCAATTTACAGTTGAATTGGCTAGATGTAACTATAGGTTTCTTTTTCTCACACTTCTCACTTGTGGAACTCCATTCTGACTCCATGCTTTCCAGCCAACTTAAATCTTCAGAAATCTAAATGCAATGTCAATTGCTATCTACTGTCCCACTGTTTACTGTCCTTTCTCCTTAGTGGTGTTTCTGTTTTCTAATTTTTCTACACCCATTAACCTCTTGTTACTCAGTGGCTTTAATGCCTTGCTTGGGGTGAACTTGATTAAAAATTGTTATGGGACCTTACCCATAATAATAATAATGGATTATTCCATACTTAATAAATACTGCGCCTCAGTCAGTAGGCGGGAGTCAGTAGTTCAAGTCAAGAGTCGAGTCAGAGGCAGTCCGAAACAGAGTCACGTTCAGACAATTACTGCAAGACATTGGAATAGTGATACTGGTCGAGACTACATTGTTCTCTCTACTAAACCTGATTGTTCCTACTAACACTTCTACTTCTCTGTATATATTCCTGTTTGTAATATATCTGTGTTATTCCATACTTGTGTTCGTGTTCTTCTTTATTAGTTCTACCTTGGACTATCACTGTGGTACAAAGAACCGGACCATAACAAAAATATATATCTATTATTAACAGTAAAAATAACATTATTTTAATTTCCACGTCTTAACACTTCTAAAGGAACCTGTTTTTCATATAAAACCATATGCATATGTCCATATTTCTGAGATGAGGTATTGTAACTATTTACACTATTCAGACTGTTGTCCTCATTTTTATTACCATATTCACAATGTTTCCTCAAGGACTTATGGCCCAGTGGATAAAAGCATTGGTTGAAGTAATCAAGTGACTTGACCCAATACCTTGCCACAGCAGATGTGAACAAAAACTTTGAGAGTTGAGTTAACTGAAACTGAGATATCCAGAAAAGGTGTGGCATGTGGAACTAGAACAATCTACACCTGTGGACAAAATAAAGGGTTCAGTTTGAAATTCCAACATATATCACCTGAAGAAGGCTGGAGCTTATAATGGCTGAAACATTGTGAATATGATGATAAAGATGAGGACAACAGTCCGAACAATGTAAATAGTGGAAATAAAACCATACAAATCTGTTTCATGACAATGATGATAAATTCTGACAATATTCTTTTAATATTTATTACATCCAGAAGAAAATGTCTATTTGCAAAATCTGGTCTTGTTTCACCTTCTTATGAAAATACTGATAACACATAGTGAAAGCTTTTTACTTATAACAATAATGGGAGACACCAATGTGTGAATCACAATGTATTGATGAGAGGATGCACAGATAGAAAGCACCTTGGAATGCATTACCATATTAATGATAACAAAAGTGTAGGCTTATCTATGGAGAGAGATGCGATAAAATGACAGCCCATAAGTTGTTTCAGTGCAGCTTTCTCCTGGACAGCCTAAACTTTACTCCAATTGGTACATCCACTCTTGTAATTCTAGATGGATGCCAACTCTTATATTCCCTAACATATTCACTTTGAATCTATATTCCATCCAATCATTCCAAAATTGCATCAGATATCATTTTCTCTAAAAGAAAAAGCTGCAAATTTAGTTATGACCATTCCGTCTGAAAGATTACACTTTCATGATGGGAAGGCATAATGCCTTGTTTTCAAGCTTTTATAAAATATTTCTTTGAGATAAGAATTATCTCGAGTGTCTTAATGATCAACCAGTAAGAAAAAGTTACATTTTTAAATCCACCATTTGCCTGTGCATTTAATATTGCTGCCACATCTAGTTTTGTTTTCCTGCTATATATCTCAAGCTTCTTGATAAAATCCAAAGAGTCTGTGATATTATCGATGCTGACCTGGCATCTTAACTTTTGGTCACTTTCCCACTGCTATAACATGGCTTCCCTCTGTCTTTTCTATAAATATTTTTTTAATTGAGTCCACCTCAAGCAAGGCAGTATTGCAGCTAAGATGCAAGGAGTTACTGGGTGTGGAAGAATTAAAAACAGAAACATTACTAAAGAGCAAAAACAATAGAAGAGTTATCAAAAAGTCGATAGTGATTGATATTGCATTTAAATTTTAGAAGTTTAAATTTGACTGAAAAGCATGAGTTCCACAATTATGAAGTGCAAGAAAAGAAACTGTTCGCATAGAACTTACAATTACATCTAGCCGACTCAGCTGTAAATTGATGCGACCTCATCACCAGTCTAGTAATGCACTTAAATTCATAAAGTCTAGGTACCATAGCAAAAAGCCAATCCAAACAATTACCATGAAAGTATTTATAGAAAAGGCACAGGTAAGCTACATTATGGTGGTGAGAAAGTGAGTAAAACTGAGATAACAGATCTTTGGATTTTATCAAGGATTTTTAAATATATAGCAGAACCCCAAATCATATGTGTCAGCAGTATTCTAAGCATGGTTAAATGATAGACTTATAGATAGATTCTGAAGAGAAAAATTGTCTAGCACAACACAGTGAACTAACTTTCTTAGTAGCTGATCTACCAATGGATTCAATATAGTCTTTCCATTTCATGTTATTTGAGAATGTTAGTCTGAGAAGATGTTACGTGTCATTCTCCTGGAGGTTAGCATCAGCCATGCTGTTAGAAGGCAGAAAGGTTTAACAACTTTTAAACTTAAAAACTTCTTTGAATATTAAGACTGAAATTTTCAAAGAATTAACAGATTTTATACAGTGAAGGTTATAGGATAATTATATACAAATTTCTATATATCAGAATAATTTTGGGTAATTGACTGACATTGGGCAAAATTCTATGAAACGCATTTTGTCCTTCAAAAGAACTTCCTCAGACTAAAGTAATGTTTTTTGTGATGGAATTGTTTATCTGTACTGGAGAGGAGTCAATGTAAACAAAACAATGTTGTATGATCATACACTGAAAAGGTTGGAACACTGTTAAATTTTAAAAGTTTTGGTGTCCAATGTTTCTAGATACAACAACTCAGCCAATTTCATATATTTTTCCAACACTTTATCACTGTTTTTTCTTCATTTTTTTTAATACCCCACATTGCAAAGCAGAAGGTTTGTTAAGAAAAATGTAATGTTGTAAGAACCCAGATGCAAATTTACTGTAGAAGACTCAGAAATCAGTGCACTTTCTATATATTTTTACTTTAGTACAGTGGTTCCGAAATGGTACAGTGTACTTCATAGGTGCAGCGGAAGAGAATAGCAGGTGAGGTGGAATGATTGAAAAACAATCAAATATTTCAAAGCAGTTTCAAAAAATTCATATGCCAAAAATAAACATGATTTCAAAATTTAAAATATTATTATGGGTTACTTATAATTGCATGCATGAGTTGCAGTATAAATAGTTATAAATAACTATTGATTTTATCATTGTGATATTTTTACATTATATCAAGTATTAAGAATATAGTAACTAGGGTCTGCAAATTGGTGAAGAGAGTTATCAATGATAATGTTCTGACTTTGAATCTGTGGTTATCTTGCTTTAATGCACACTTTGTTTTTGTTTTTATTTTTAGATGTACTTTTTCGTTAGTTAAAAATTAATTCTCAAATCATTATAAAATTTGGTGAGGCACAAGCAAATATATATATATATATATATATAATTCCATCAATAAAAACGTTATTTCAATCAGATGAATTCCTTTTAGATAGAATTTTTTCCAGTTTTATCATTCAATTATCTAATGGTAATGGTGCTGTTAGCCGTTTCCCTACAAGGAAACATTTGGCATTCATTGACCAAGCAGCCAGTACTGTTTTCAGTTTCAGTTGAAATTTATAAAATTTTTCTATTGAAGTAATTTTTCAGGAAAATTGTTTTCTCAAGCCCAGTAATTTTCATTGCTCTTTCTAGTATTGATGGCGGTTTCCTTCCTAGCCTTTTATTTGAAATGGTATGTAACATCAACCTCTTGATTATGCCATTATTTTCTAGTTACCTGTGCTATTCATTTTCACTGTTACAGCTGTTGGTAGTCACTAAGTTATGTTGTTTCTGTTATTTGGTACAGCTCTTTGTCATTCTGTAGTACCAGAACAGGTTTAACACTATGCATAGCATTTATATGAAAAGTCTCAATCTAACCAAGCTATTTAAGATATCACAGTTAAGAGATGCACCGAGCTAATTTGCAACATCAATTTTGACAACACAGGCTGGAGGCAGGCAAAGCTCCCTTTGAGTTTCGGAGGCCTGGGCCTTCAATCAGCGGTAGATTTGGCCCTTCCAGCATATCTTTCTTCACTTTCGTCCAGTCGCAAATTAATTGATGAGATACTTGGTGGATTATCTCGGTGTTTCTCGGGTAGTTCTTTCGAACAATCTTGCTGTGTCTGAGCCCAAGAATTACTTTCTATCCCACTAGACACATCTAAACAAAAAAAACTGGGATAAAATAAAATGCAAGGCCAATTTTCCTAATTTGAGGCTCTCTCTGGATCAGCATCGCCTCCCCTGTCTACTGTCTGCTTCACAACTGAGTAGTGGTGCCTGGCTCAACGCAGTGCCCTCTTCATCTACCGGTAACCTTCTAGATGATGAGTGCACTCGGGTAATTTGATCAGGTTCACGGTTGTGCCAGGGTCTGTTGCTTGGGATGCAGATATGAAAAATAGTTAAATATTCTTCTCTTGCTGATAAATTTTTTTTTACTCCAGCTGCAATGGAGACTTCAGGGGTTATTGGCCCTCATTCGATGGCGTTCCTTCGGAGGTTTGGTGTGATTGTGTCTCAATTAAGAGACAAGCCTTGTGAAACGGAGTGGCTCTTGCAGCATGTCTCACTGGCGATGGTTCGAGGTAATGCTTTCTCCATCATTGCAGCTGGCAGAGGATAGAAAAAAAAAATTGTTTATAGTTTCTGGATTTGTCATCAATAGTCAACTGAACTTGCTTTGTTTCAATAAATTCACTTCTATTTAAAAAAAAAAATTTAAGAACATGACTTGAGTTTTCAAATTGATGTTTTGGTTTTGTAATAATTTGCTATGTTGGGTGAAACTACTTCTTCTTTCCTCTAATTTCCTTTCCTCCTATACTAAGTTTGTTATAATGGTGTATGTTATGAAATAAAGTAGTCACAATATGCTGGCAAGAAAAGGCCTTTTTTTTTTTAAGCATTCACCCCATCAAGGTGGGAGTTCCACTAGCATGCAAGGGGTTACAGAGAGTGTGAACAGGAGTAAAGACAGGTGTTTGGAGAAAGGATAAAGAGAAGGACGGGGATCAAGATCAAATCATCAGAAGATGTCGATTGATATTACATTTGAATATTTGAAGATCATAGACATCAGGAACGCAAGTAGGAAGAAGGGAGTTCCACTTTTTGGAAGTGTGAGAGAAGAAGCTGTTGGTGTAGAACAGACAGCTACACTTAACTGTTTCGATAGTGAAAGAGTGAGACCGAGATGCCAACCTGGTAGCATGCTTAAATTCATACAGTTGGGGTACCAGTGAAAGTAGCTGGTCAGAGCAGTTGCCATGAAAATATTTATAGAAAAGACAGAGGGAAGCCACAGCACACTGTGAAAAAGTGACTGTAGACGAGATCAGGACCTATCACATTGCATATCTGTCTCTGGATGTTGATAATGTCAGAATATGCTTCAGTGTATATTGAAAAAAAGTGAATGCATTATTGTTCTTTATTTGGGGGCAGAGAATTCTTAACAAGCCAGCCAGAGGTTACATGAGAAAAAGAGAGAAAAGAAAATAAAGTATTAAAGATGAATTTTTCATTACATACATTGGATGCTTTTTTATGAAATAAAAGTAAATTAATAAATATACAGGGGGGATTGAAAAGTAACTCCCCATTTTAAAATACTTAAAATTTATATATTAATTTATAATTTTCAAAAGAAATAGATATAAAAGGAAAGTGTTTAGCATGAGGTTTTATTTAAAAGTCAATATGGGCACCAGATTTCTGTACCAGCTTCTCGAGCCACTCAGGAATTACATCAATTGATTTCACCAGGAATTCTTGTGTTATGGAAAACATAACTTCTTGTAATTACCTTAAGAGTTCTTCCAAAGTCTTGGTTTGGTATAGAAGACTTGCTCCTTTAACCAACTCCAAAGAAAAAAGTCACAGGGTGTTAAGTCAGGACTCCTGGCTGGCCACTCATATATGAAATAGGTAGTTAATTTTCAATCATCCTGTACTATGAAGAATTAAAATAATATTGGATTACCTTTAACTTGCGTACAGAAGGATCATGTAACTCTGCTTCGAGACAAAACTTAATCCAGCAATCAGAATAAATCATATCTTTTAGTTCAATATTTACCAGTTTTCTTTTTCATGCGAAAGCAATAGAAGTATTTTGTGTTTTTGTATCATTCTAATATGTTCTGTGGTCTTACTCTATTTCCTGGTCTTAGGTTTCAGTTATTTTTAGCCTTTGTATTGGATGAAACAATGAAAATCTTCATTGGAAGCATTACTGATTGTTTTAAGGTTTGTTCTACCATTATTGACACAGTAATATATACGTAGAATTTCCTGGCAAGACTAATTTTCCATAGGTTTTACTTTAGTGATTTCTGTATTTCAACATTTGGTTCCACAGTGAGCTAGGCCCATGGGTGTCAGATTAAAGAGGTTGGATGATGTGTGTGTATATATATATATATATATATATATTGGAAAAGTTTACTTGTGACATGTTTTGTCCTTCAGGACTTCATCAGACTAAATTTGTTATGTTGGTAGGATTATACATGCACACAACAGAGTAGTCCTACCAACCCAACAAATTTAGTCTGATGAAGTCCTGAAGGATGAAACGCATCACAAATAAATGTTTTACACTTTGTTATACAGTTTCCTTGATACTGTTCTTGATATATAAAAATATTATATATATATATATATATATATATATTCATTTAAACATGTCTGATTGAACAATTTAGACATGTTATGTTTATTTATTTTCAAGAAAAGGCACAGTGGAGTAATGGATAGTGGCTCGGATTGAGGAATCAGAGTGCTGAGTTCAAATTCCAGTCAAACCCATTACATTTACTTACGTGCTAATAACCTTGTGAAAGGTATGAGTCCTCTTCTCCCCCCCCCAACTATGGGTAACTAGCAGGACAGACCGGGTTCTAAAACCTTGGATGACAACTGGTCTACTGCAGGAAGAAATGGCAACCTACTGTTTGAAAAAACCTGCCTCATCAGTCATTTATTGAAAGATACATGATCACCTAAGTGTGTATCATGCATGGTACATAACTGACTGAATCACATATAAGCTTTCTTGTTTCATGATTAAAGACAGCAAGAAAGGTACTATGGTGATATTTATTCATTTTTATCTTTCCCAAGTTCTTTTGATATTTTCCAATATCATCAGAGTTTTGATGGCTAAGGCAAATAATTGTGTTTGTCCGAAATGTGTTTTTGCTTTTGTGATCTCATGCTATTTCCCGGTTTTCATTTTGTGGCTTGGAAGATGTCGGCCATTTATATCAGTTTGCAGACAATGAAAAATTATCAGATATAAAAGTTGATACATTTATGCATAACTTTTTCCAAAAATTTCTGTTTTATAACCAAAGTGATAAATTTTTGAGCAAGTATAAAATAATTTTTGTGAATAATGAAAACAGTTTATTTATTTATTTAAAAATGTATGAACATTTACTTTCTCTAAGTACAAATATTTCTTAAAGATTCCAGTTCATTTTTACTGACAAATTCCTTCCTCTCTCCCTTCCCTTCACTTCCCTCCCTCCCTACCTTCCTTTTACCTTCCTGATAATATATTTTGCTCATAAATTCTCTTCTAATTCTACCCTTGACTCATCTGGAGTATCTTTGCCCAACTTTACACTTAAAACTGAGTCTCTATTGAGTGATATGCATATCATATATCATATTCATACTGCTATTATTTTAACTGCACTCTTTGGTAATGTTTGTTTCCAAAAGAAATTATTACAATTAGAATTGTAATAAAACCTAAACATGATGAAAGGGAACTTATACCTATTTTTTGTTCTTGAGAATTGACAACAATTCAATATCAAACACTATTTATTTATTAGATTGTTTATTCACGGGAATAATTTTATGTTTATAAAATTCTAAAAATAATACAATTAAAACTAATGCAATATTTTTCTTTTACCAATTTATAAAGAAATAAATATGAAAACAATTTTTTATTCATAAATTTATAAACATTTACTAAATTATGAAAATATGTGAACAAAGAAATTGTTATTATTTACCTTTTTATATAATTTGAATCAACTGGCAATTAAGCAATATTTTGCTAATCATTTCAATAAAAAAATAAATAGTGTAAATAAAATTATTTTAATAGAAAGATTTTATAAATTTCAACCAAATGTAGTACTGGCTGCTCAATCAATGAATGTCAAATGTTTCCTTATAAGGAAACAGCTAATGTTACCATTATGATAGCGTCATTTTGAACAAAAACTAACTTTTGAGATGGTTAATATGGGTTCATGTTTTTCTTATGTTTAAATAGCAAATTACATAAAGAAATATGAGTCAGAAAGTTTTCTTTGTGCTTGACTAACATGACCAAGCTGCTGTAAATGATTTTCAATCCATGATTTGAATATTTTAAGTATGTTAGGTATTTCTTCTGTTGGATAACATTGATTATTCTTGAGTACTTGCTACATTTGATCACTATCAACCTTAACTGGTTGGGACCAGAACCTTAGAACATCATTTAGAGAGAAATCTTAACCAGAATCTTTATAGGCATTTATTTACAATATCATCTGTATAAACCATATAAATCTTAAAAATGAAAAACAGCAATGTCAAAAGGATGGTTTTTCTCTTGGTACTACCATTATGATATTTCCTTTACAATTTGTATTGTTTTAAAAAGCTATTTTTAGAGTTTTAATAAACTCCAAACATATGATACTGGATTCATAGATTTTCCCTTTTCTTGAGAATTGCCACCAAAGGTTTAAATAAAATAATTACCCATTTTACAATAACATAATAACAAGATGAACTTTCCTTGGAAAATTAAAACAGGATTTAATTTGAGATATAAAATAAGGAGAAAATGTATAATGTCCAGAAAATTAATTTTTTTTCCAAATTTATAATTGCAGTTACATGTCGCTATGCATTTATTTAAATTTTCTTGTTCTATAATTTAGTCATTGTTATAAATTTATGAATAAAAATATTTTTAATTATTTCTTTATATTATCATAAATGTTCTAACATATAAGACTGATATGGTCTATCAGATCCTTCAGCCAGAGTATTAAACTGTGAGACATGGAAGAAAACCAACAAAATCTGCCAGAGGGTAAATGTCTTCCACCAACGATGCTTGGGGGCCATACTTGGGTGGGGAGGTTATGGGAAGATTTGGCCAAGCTGATCTGCAAGACAGAATCACAGTATGGAGACACAAGAAGGTTGGACATGTTTCGCCAATGCAATCAACAAGACCAATGAGGACTCTTTGGAGTGAAAGCTAACAGAGGTGCAGACCATTGTTATAAAATAAAATAAGACATATCTCGGCTGATTTACAGGCAAATACTCAAGAGCGAGAACCGGATGTGAACGGGACAAAGCCCCGTCACAAAATGACCATTATCTTTCTTCACAAATGTTTCCGACACACGTGTTCCGGTCGAAAAATAAAATAATATTTAAAGTGCTCTATTTTTCGTCCAATAAAAATGCTTCCCTCCTAATTATACTCGCTTCGTTTCTCGAGCCTGTTAAGCCATAAAAAAACGCTATAAAAGGGGTCACAGGGAAGTTCAACAGGCAGTCCACAGGTGCCCAGGATAGAGACCTGTCACGTTCAGCTGCTGACAGCAGCAGGGGAGCATCAATCACCGTCAACATGTGTGAACTACTATGAGAGATCGACCAGATCCGAAAGCTGGCTTATGAACTTTACCACAAGGTAGCTGTCCCAAACCCACTCATTCCTGTTGAAATAAACCACGTAAATCTATTTCTACTGTTGTATTTCTTTCTTGCAACCATATGCTTGTCTATAACACCATTCAAAACCTGAAAGAAGACTGCATAGGAAGACAAGGCTGAGATGGCACTAATCTGGAGGGAAGCTGCAGAACAAACCCAGGGTCATGTTCAATGGAGAGATTTTGTCACCCAATGTTCCATAGGGATTGACAGGAACAAACAGCTAACAACACTGTGTTAAATGATAAATATTGCATTGTGATTGGATCATATATTTTTATAATGTTGTAAATATACAATCTAATAATAAACCTTAACATTTTTGTTGTCAGTTCTTGAGAAAAAAGAAAATGTATAAATCTAGTTTTGTATGTAAATATGTATACATTATTTGAACTATTGTCCTCATATTTGTTGTCATATTTATCACATTTAGACCGTTGTACACTCTGGCTGTCTTCATTCAGGTGGTTGGAATGTCGAACTGAACCCTTTATTTCACTGACTGGGGTAGACTGTTCTAGTTCCACGTGCCATGTTTAATGGATGTCAGTTATCAGTTATCTCCTCTTAATTCCCCTCTCCAAGTTCTCCACTGCCTTAACCAGGTATTGAACTCACACTATTTGGGTCCTGTCACTGGATCTAACCAACGCATTTATCCACTATGCCATGTGTCCTTGAAATATAGACAGTAAATATGTATATTAAACTTTAACTAAATTTTTATCACAACTAGGTATTGATTACCTTGGTCGCATGTTTTATGATTAAACTCTTTTATTAATTTATACGTATGTGTGTATAGGATTTATAAATGTTAGAATTTTAAAAATGAACAGATTAACAAAATTATATCTCACTACCAGGTCTCCAAACATATACAATCTTTACTGTATGCTTATTTGATATACTTATTTTTCTAAACTCAATTTTCTTTTTTTTAACTGCCATCACACCATACAAGGGGTTACAGGATGTGGAAGAATTAGGAACAGAAATATTAATAATGAGCGGGAAAAGAAAAAAGTAATCAGAAGACGGCAGGTAGCAATTGACATTGCATTTAAATTTTTGCAGATTAAAGTTGGCTGGAAAGCATGGAGCCAGAAGTAAGTTCCACAAGCTAGAAGTGTGAGAAAAGAAACTGTTAGCATAGAACTTATGGTTACATCTAGCCAGCTCAACTGTAAATTGATGAGATTTTGATGCCAGTCTAGTACTTAAATTCTAAAAGTCTAGGTACCATAGCAAAAAGCTCATCTAAACAATTACCATGAAGTATTTTTAGAAAGGGTACAGAGAGGCAACCTTTTGACAACAGGAAAGTGACTGCAGCTGGATATTATCAAGGATCTCAAGGTAAATAGCAGTGATGCCAAATCATATATAGCAGCAATATTCTACACATGGATGAATGGTAGACTTATAGATATGTAAGATAGATTCTGGAGAGAAAAATTGTCTTGCATGACACAATGAACCAACTTTCTTAGCAGCTGACATTGAAACTGAAAAACAAAATAATGAAAATTACCATATATACTTGTGTATAAGCTGACTTCATGTACAGGGTAACACCTGAAAATTTTAACCCTTGCAGAAAAAATTTACCTGTGTATAGTGCAATTGGTTACCAAAAATACATGATTTTTAACCTCTTCAAAAAATAAATTACAGCTGTATAAGTGTGACCCCCTATTTTTTGTGAAAAAAAACGATCAAAGAAAATTGTGCTATACTTAAGTATATATGGTAATTATTTTTTGTTTTAATTTGCATCTATGAATACATATTACATATTTGCCTAATACATACGAAATGAGAAACCTACTTCCAAACACTTATACAGGATGTCTTAGAAATACTTCCCATATATACCCCCCTACATAATGGTAAAACATTAGTGGCACTGGTTTCTTCATCCAACTAATGTCTTACCATTATATGACAGGTGTATGTGGGAAGTATTTATTCTGCACCCTGTCTAATTTATTTCCATATTCTCTAGCAAAAATTTATGATAAAAAATCTAAACTAACCAATCACAGGGCAGATTTATTTGCAAATTAGATTTTGAATAAATTAACCAATATTCAATTGAAAACTCATGATGACCAGAGATTGGAAAATGATCTTTCTTCTGAGGGGAAAACTGGCTGCTTACTTTCAATGCCTCGAAAACCAAACTCGTTACATTTCATCATCACCTATCAGACTCCAAACTACCACCAGTCATGATGAATGGATGCCCCTTCAGGGAGGCACTATATCTTGGGACACTGTTGGGTGTTAAGCTCAACCCAGACCTCAAGTGGAACTTATATATATGATCTATCACTAAAGATGCAGTAACAATGATTGGTTCCCCATATTGTTCCAGTAAATGCCTGACTCCTCATGCTATCCTCTACCTTTACAAGAGCCAGATTAGGCCTAAAATTAAGTACTGCTTTTATATCTGGGCAGGAACTGCTTAATCCTCAGTTTCCAGCCTGAATAGAGTTCAAAAGCATATCCATGTCCTTGTGGGCGACAAATTATTTTTCCACCTTGCAACACAAATGAGATGTAGCAAGCCTCTCACTGCTCAATCTCTAATTTCATGAAAAGTGCTCAAACAAACTACATTCCTTAATTCTGTCAATTAGCATTCATGGCTAGGACCCACCAGGCTACTCACATTGTAGCAAACCACCCTCATTCCCTCTTGTATTCCATTAATGAGAAATAAACTCAAGCAGCTTTTTTCCCCAAACCACTTCTCTCTGGAATCAACTCCCAAGGAGACGTTTCACTGAACATTACAGTCTTAATCTGTTCAAGTCAAGGGTTAACAATTATCTTACCCACATATCTGCATAATCTATACCTCTTACTCTAGAACCCTCTACCTCATGTGACCCCCAGGCCTTGTACAAGATGGACCTCATTGTAAAAAAAAAAAGGTGCTTTTGTTGTTAATTCTTGAGAAAAAAAGAGAATGCATAAAAATCTAGTTTCATATGTTTGGGTTTTAAAATTCTGAAAATAAATTTTTCAAACAAATTGTCAAGGGGGTATGCTATAATTGTGGTATCAAGAGAAAAACACCCTTTTTTGAATTTTTACCTTTCTTAAAATAAAAAGATCATAATCCTCCAAAAACTTTTGTTCTTTTATTCCATCTTTAATGCTCAGATCAATAAATAAAAATATGCCAATTTTGACAATGAAAAAAAAAATGCAGCTGTTACAATACAATGAAAAGTGATTATTTTGAATGAAATTAGTTTCTAATCTCATCTAACAAAAAATACAGAAAAAAAGCCTTTTTGTCAGGACCAACAGTGCAGATTTTTCATTGGATTTTATGAAGAGTATCTTAATACATAGCAGAAGCACCAGACCAGACGTGGCAGCAATATTCAAAGTTATAAATACTTATAAATATGTAGGATAGATTCTGGCAAGAAAAATTATCTAGCATGATACAGTAAAACAATAAATAAAAATGTCTTAAAATAATTGTCGGACTTTGTCCATTTCATAATGTGTGATGTCATTTGTTTACATTTGGATACATATCAAGCAGATATGAATTGTACATGAGAAAATCATTGAAAATTGTAGTTTAAAAACAGTAAAATCGACCTTGCTGACCGAATGCTCCTCTGTGGCAAAATCGGTAAAAGCATGTCAGGCTATATGACGGCTCCATATAGGATACAGGTTCGATTCCTGTAGGAGGACACATATTTTCTATGACAATTTCTTGAACATTCAGAGCAGTAAATGTGTTAACACTGTTTATTATGAACAGAGCATTTACTTAAATATTTGTATCTATAAAAAAAGAATGTATAAACATAAAAATATCTTAAAACAACTTTGTTGAGCTAGACAGTTTTTCTAGAATAAGTGCAAAACAGATCAATAGATAGACAAATAAGAAAGAATTGTCTAGGTAGCATTTTACATTGCAGTTAGATCCATATGATTTAGTGAGGTTAATTAGAATTTGGAGTATTTATGCTTTTATTCAGGCTCATGTCTTGTAACAGCAACTGCTAATTACTTTCTTCAAAGTGAAACCAAACCATTTTTTTCTTTTTTCCGCTTGCTTACCACCAAGCCTGTGGTAAAATATAATTAGATAGGAGTATTCACTACTATTTCTCTTTTAGTTTAGTCTTCAATGTCAGGACTAGTTTAGCCACCAGTGATATTGACTGCTAATTATATGGTGCAGATTTGCATATGACAAATTTTGACAATGTAAAGTTGGAATACTTTATTTTTGCAAAAGAAAAGGAATGCAGTTTCAAAAGTAACTTAACCAAATTAATTTTTTTTTTTTTTTTTTTTTTTTTGTAGTGTTCATTACAGAATCATTTACGTTCTTTGGTGATACACTTAGAGGATTTGTGGAGGGGGGACATTTTTACAGTGTTTGGGCTAGAGAAGTTACAGGGCTCTGGTTCAGCACCTTCAGTTGAATCACTGGTAGCAGCGGATGTCCAAGAGTCCTCCTCCTTTAGAATTACCTCTTGCTGAGATTTAAGGTGTTAGTCTGGGGTTCCAATACTGATGCCACTTGATAACTTGTTTGTGTATCAGCAAAATAACCTTCAGAATTTAGGATAGCCCTTTCTACACTTTGTGCTTGGTTTCCAGCTTCTGTGGGGGGGTTAGCGTTTTGTTTTCAAGAAGTCTCTGCTCAATAGGGTGTGTGGATAACCTTGATTGTGGTACATTATCTTCTGATTTTGGTATGTTATTTCCATTCAAATCCAGTATAGAGCAATTTGAGACTATTGCTTTGAGTTTGGAGATTGTTGTTCCCTCCCTGGCAGTAATGAGGTGATGTAGAGAAACAGTACTTTCTTTTTAATTTAGTAGCCTAACAAGAGCATAATCAGGATTCACCTAAATCAGCTCAACTTCTCATACAGTATGTTCATATTGTTGTTCTGAATGTAGTTTCTCATGAGCACTTCCCCAGGAATTGTTAGCCACAAAGCAATAGATCTTCCAGGGGTAGATTTTCTCAGATAAGAAAACATCTGCTTATGTGGAGTACAATTTGTGGCTGTACACAGTAAGAAATGAATTGAGTGTAGAGTTTCAGATAAAATGGTTTCCCATTGATGCACAGGTAAACCTCTTGATTTTAAGCCTAATTTGATTTTCCTCCACAGAATTCCATTCTTCACTTGACCATTTCTACATGGGTTGTACACAGTAGATCTACTAGTAACTATTTTTTTCTCTTGAAAAAAATCTCCTTAACTCCTCTGACTTAAAACTAGGTCCTGTATCAGAGTGTATATAATCTGGCATACCAAATATGCAATATAATTTACTTAAATAAGTCAATACATTTGTATTGAGCATATTCTACATGCCAAATGTAAGGACAATATTCATCAATGATAATCAATAAATATTGGTTTCCTTCTTGATTTGAAGGAAGTAGTCCCTTGAAATCTATATACAGTCTTTTGAATATTTGTTTCCTTCTTGATTTGAAGGAAGTAGTCCCTTGAAATATATATACAGTCTTTTGAATATTTGTTTCCTTCTTGATTTGAAGGAAGTAGTCCCTTGAAATCTATATACAGTCTTTTGAATATTTGTTTCCTTCTTGATTTGAAGGAAGTAGTCCCTTGAAATCTATATACAGTCTTTTGAATATTTGTTTCCATCTTGATTTGAAGGAAGTAGTCCCTTGAAATATATATACAGTCTTTTGAAGGGTTGAGTAGCTTTAATTAATTTGCCTCCTCTTCTTACAAATCTTGGCTTTTTTATGGCACACACATAACATTTTTCAGCCATTCTCTTTACTTCCTCTGTTGATTATGGCAAATATCTTGACAAAGTACAATGTCATTCTTGATATTCCAGGATGACATAGATCATTATGTAATTCCTTAAGGTTGATATTTACAACAGAAACACAAAGTACTCTCATTAACACACCTGGGCATATGTTTTTGATGCCCAGTCAATATCTGATAACATATTTGTAAGTACAAAGTTTAATTCGCCAACAATAAATTTTGTTGTTTTCAGTCTCCGAAGCTTTATGCTTATTGAAAATTTAGGATAGAGCTTTTTGGTCCATGACAAGAATAAAATATTTACCTTTTAGGCAATGACTCCATTCCCTGATTGCTTCAATGATTGCATTAGCTTCTTTCTTTACTGGGGAGTGGTTTTATTCAGAGGGGTTTAGAGTTCAGGACCAGAATACAACAGGCCTACCTCTTTGATTTAGTGTTGCATCAGTTTCAATTCCAAGGGGTTTTTACATCATATAGAGTGTGTACTACAGCTCTCTTTCTTTCTTTACTGGGGAGTGGTTTTATTCAGAGGGGTTTAGAGTTCAGGACCAGAATACAACAGGCCTACCTCTTTGATAATGTACTTTCAATCAGTTCTTTGAATTTTGCCAAGTTAGTGTCATGTTTGCTTTCATTAATACCACAAATTGTCATGTCATCTATATACATGAATGTTGCCTTTAGGCCCTTTCTTTTCAATTATTTCATCCAAAATTCTTTGAAACCCAGCCATTTGTGTTCCCAATTTTCCACTGGCTTCAAAAGCTGTGACAAGATGGTTTGCTTTATATAGGGGAACTTGATTATACATACTTTTTAGGTCTAGTTTAGAGTACAGACTATACATTGCTATTTCTGAAACCATCGTTGTAATCTCAGGTAGAGGATAGGCATCTTGTAAATTAAAATGATTTATTGTTTGTGAATAACCAATGACTGAACTTTCTTTTCATTTCTTGTCCTTAGTTACCACTACTTGAAATCTCCATGGAGATTTACTGGGCTCAATGATCTCTGAATCCAACAGGCTTTTTATTTCCTTCCTTATAAATGCCTCTTCTTCACGATTTTACAGATAAAAGTCTACAGTCAGGTGACAGATTTTCAAATAGAAGAGGTGAAATCCTTATGCTAGTTAGTCCACACAGGTTATAAAATTTCTATTTTTTGTGCAGGCCTTGAAAGTCTTGTCTGAGGATCACATCAGCACATAAATTATTCATTAAGGAAAAAATAAAGTGTTTGTAAATTTCTGTACCTACAATAAGATTTGCTTTACATTTTCCTACAGTTTTTAACAAGTCAAACAAAGCCAGTCGAGTTAGTAGGTCTAACGTCTAAACCCATAGACTGAGCTATGACTACTTCTTAAATCTACTAAAAACAGTAATTTTTTTTTGTTCACAAGGCATTTTGACATGGCTTTTGAAACTCCCTGTAGTCTAGTAGTTACCATGGCTATGACGAGTAATTCAGCAGAAAACTTATTAACTTTCAAATGACAGACTTTACCGAAATGACCTTCCTTCTTGCAATTGTAACAACTTGTTCCTTGAGCCAGACACTTAAATGTAGGGTGCCTAGTATCTCTTCAAAAAAAGCACCTTTCTTTTAAAAGGAATTTGCTAGCAGCAGATGTCCAACAGTCCTCCTCCTTTAGAATTACCTCTTGCTGAGATTTAAGGCGTTAGTCTGGGGTTCCAATACTGATGCCACTTGATAACTTGTTTGTGTATCAGCAAAATAACCTTCAGAATTTAGGATAGCCTTTTCTACATTTTTGCTTGGTTTCCAGCTTCTACTGGGTTGACCATTTTGTTTTCAAGAAGTCTCTGCTGAATAGGGTGTGTGGATAACCCAGAAACAAAGACACCTCTAATAGCTTCCTCTTTGTAAACTTGAGCGGTAAGATCTTTGAATTTACAGTCCTTCACCAAATGTGCAGTGCTTGAAGATTTCTCCAACCTGTTGAGTTCTGGCTGCAAGAACATGCCTGATGTATATCTCACTTTTTTCTTGGACAAAAGTTCCTTTTAGAATGTTAATAGCTTCTTCAAAGTTTGTACATTCCCTGAATAGTTCATATACATCAGATGACACATAGTTTACAAGAATATCCAACTCCTCACCTTCAATATACATATTTTCTCTGTCCCAGGGGGTCTTACTATCTAGATCCAGAATCTTATGTTTTAGTACCCTGTCCATGTTGATATCTGAAACAAAAAATTAGTAGTAAATAGAATGTACTAAGCTATAATTAACTCAAAGTATTCACTACTATTTCTCTTGTAATTTAGTCTTCAAAATCAGGACAAGTTTAGCCACCAGCTGTATCAATATATGGTGGAGATTTGCAATGAATAAAACAAAGCTTACTTTGACTGCTTGAAATACATTTTCAGTATCAGTAAACCTGCTTTTACTTGTTATTAGTATGTTATTGTTTTAGGATGTAATGTATTGTATCACTTTAATTATTGCCTCCTGGTTAAGTTATAATGAAAACAATATGGAGCAGATGTATGCACATGGTAATTACACCAAACGAACATATAATCCAACCTTTCTTGAAGAAATTCATAATTTAGCTTGTTAAGCTTACAAGAATTTTTTTACATTTTCGTCTTTTAAATTGTTTCTTCTGAATGCAGGGTCAATTGTTCTCTTGTTTTGTCTTTGCTATTCAATAATACTTTATCAGTTTCTTTCACTCTTAGTAGTTTCATGCATCTTAGTGGTTTTATTGCCTTACTTGGGGTGAAATCTCTATCTATAAAAGGCAGGATATGTCTGTGTGGTGTGTGTGTAACGAATGCACAGGCGCAATATTTGACGGATTTGCACCAAAATTTACATGCACATGCTTCAAGCTAGTGGAAAGGCCAAGATCAACTTTGCATTTCCCAACTCTCATCGATAATGGAAATAACCGCATGCTTCTGTGGCAGTTTTCATGTAGTTTGCGGCCATTTTGTACTGGCCAGAGTGAGAACCTATAGCTGGCTGCCATGAGTAGGCAGGAAGATTCTATTGGCCAGCATGAGAGCCAATAGCTGATTGACACGAATGTTAACTAGCATTCTAGTATGCAAAATAAATCAGTAGCTGCATTCGTCACATGCAAAATAAATCAGTAGCTGCATTCGTCACAAGTGGGAAAAATTTAAATCTGCATGGCACTTTACTCCAATTGGCTCATTCTCTTGCTTAAACTCAATGTTGATTCTGATTCCGCAGAACTGGGTTGGGTGTGAAAAAGTATTTGTTGTTAACATTCTTTTTTCATTCGGTTTTTCCAGTTACGAGTCCTTTTTTAAAGCTGATTTGTTTTGTGTTCATTTTGTTTAGTTCTTTTTTCGTAACAGATTTAATGTTTAGTATAGAGCTTAGAAAAAATTCACAATGTGAGATGGGCAAGAAGTAAGGCATGTAGCAACATCAGCACGGCAAAGGGCACTCCTTTAAAGGTAAGGTAGGGCAAAAATATTTTAAGTCAAGTGATAGCAACTGCTGTATGAGTCGTACAATTTTTGAATCAAGCATGGGCAACGCCGGGCCATGCTGCTAGTGATGTCTTATTGTCTTTGCTATTCAATAATACTTTATCAGTTTCTTTCATTCTTAGTAGCTTCTTTGCATCTTAGTGGTTCTATTGCCTTACTTGGGGTG
>CAHIKZ030000890.1:1022500-1157500 GCA_903632075.3 Acanthosepion pharaonis | reverse complement strand
AGGTAATGATTTGCAAGTTACTGGCTACCTGAACATTGTGTGCAAACACATGAAACTTAAATTAGTGGCCAGTCATTGCCTACCTGGTTACTGAATTTTTTTTTTTTTTTTTTAAGCATTTCACCCCAAGCAAGGCAGGAAGCCACTAGCACACAAGGGGTTACAGAGAATTGGAGCAAGAGCAAATAGGAGTGATAGAGGAAAGGATGAAGAGAAGGATAGGAGATAGATCAGGGCATCTGGAGACGTCGATTGACATTACATTTGAATAGTTAGAGATTATAGCTATCAGGGAAACAAGAAAAGGGAAGGGAGTTCCACAGGCGAGAAGTGCAAGACATGAAGCTATTAGAGTAGAAGAGACGGCTACATTTAACAGTTTCAACAGTGAAAAGGTGAGACGAGATGCCAGCCTAGTTGAATGCTTAAATTCATAAAGTCTGGGAACCAGCAAAAGCAGCTCATCGGAGCAGTTACCTTGAAAGTATTTGTAAAAAAGACAGAGGGAGGCAACAGCACATCTGTGAGAGAGCAACTGCAGATGAGATGCCAGATGAGAGCCAATTGCAGTGCATATCTGTCTCTGGATTTTATCAAGGACCTTGAGACAAACAGAAGGGGCTCTAGACCATATATATGGGATATATTATTAATAGAAATCTTATAAGTATAAGAAACTATACTTACTCGGAAAACCTTCGTTGTATTGATTTGCAAATAAACAAGCCAATACCAAAGGGGAAAAAAGTATAAAAAAAAGAAAGAACCAAGAACATGTACGTTAACTGAAAATAATCGTCCAGCATACAAGTTCAAGACCCAAAGAAAAAAAACCCAATGCAAGTACCCGAGTATGGGATATACATATATATATATATATATATAACACATCCCATACTCAGGTACCCTATATATATATATATATATATATATATATATATATATATGGGATAATAATATATAAATTTTTATATATCAAGAAAAATTTTGGAGGAAAATATTATGGCAGTGTGTAAAGTTTTTGTGTGACACATTTTGGTTTTCACTGGACTAGGCTGTTTACTACACGTGCACAAATAGGAGATGTTGGTAATTTTTAATTTAGAAAAAATAATTTATTTTTTATATGTGTTTTAGGTATATAATATATATTAGTTATATAATATATATAATCTAGTCAATTTGATTTAGATTCTTTTAATTTCCATCATCTTTGTTTTTAAATATCCCAAAGATCTGCCAAGAATATTAAAATGTTGTGAGAAGTTGGAAACATTTACTGTGGAGGAATTAGCAATTAAAGCACTTTCTAAACATTTTTGCCTTAGTGATTTGTTTTCTCTTTTAATTAGAGTAGCATTTTTAATGACAAAATTGTGGTCTGTCTCGTCATGATTAGCAGTTAATGCATTTAATGTGTGTTTTTAAAATGTCTCTTTTATAATGTTTTATTTAAATTTCATGAGGTTTCTCCAATATATTCTTTCTGGCAATTCTTGCGGGTGATAGAGTAAATTCCTCTCTCAAGTTTTGGCTTGTTGTTTCATTTTGTATTGATTAAGTCTTTTATTGTTTTAGACATAGTTGTGAATACTTTTATGCTGAATTTAGATGAATTCTTTTTTATTGTAGCTGTGAAAGCATTAGTGGGTAGAAATATATATATATATACATACATGTTTCATTAAAGACAACAGAAAAGGTACCTTTTGTTTATTTTTTTATTTATAAGCTTTTTATTTAATTATTCTTGTGTTTGAACAAGTGTTTTCTTTTCTAGGACACAGAGTGTGTAGAGATTGTCTAAATGTTCTGTAATTCTGAGCACTTTCGACTAGACTTTTAGCCATTATCAAGGATGGTTTTATTTTTACATTTTGACTGGATGTATGGGTTGTCTGTATGTTTCTAGAGTTATAGTGATGTTTTATTTTCTTAGACATTCTCATAAAATACAGTAACAAGACTTTTACCACATCATTGCATAAAAAACCCACTGGCAGAAACTCTTGTCACCTTATGAGTGAATGCCTACTCAGATACAAAAGAGCAGTGATTAAAAAAAAAACTTCCTAAAGAGAGCACATGAGAATTCATCCTCTTGTCTACTTTTCCTTAAAGAACTCAACAATGCAAAATAGACACAAGTTAACAATTGCTGCCTAAATATACAAGATATATATATATATATATATATATATATATATATAAATTATTTACGTTATTCAGACTATTGTCTTCATCTTTGTCACCATATTTATTACAATGTTTTGATCATTGTATGCTCCAGCCTTCTTTAGGTGGTTGGAATGTCAAACTGAACCCTTTATTTCACTCACTGGTTCTAGTTCCATGTGCCATGTTTAATGGATGTCAATTATCAGTTATCTCCTGTTAATTTCTCTCTGCCTTAACTGGATATTGAACTCACACTCTTTGGGTCCTGTCACTGGATCTACCTTGAGGACATCTGTGTATAAATTTCTGGGTATTATAAACCTAATGTCTTCAGCAAACATTTTATTACCAGTGCTCATATTGCAATTTTTTTGCTGTTATCATTTCATGTTTTTACCAGAGCTCATATCGCAATTTTTGTTGTTATTATCACTTTTCTCTGGCCCTCCTGATTACTGGTTCCCATATAGTATTCATTTCTATGCTTGGCTCAGGAGATTTTTGTGACCTAGCATATGTGCTGATTCCTTAAGTTTACAAATTTTCCAAAGGTGTTCTTTGTCTATGATCTTAACCTGATCCCACAGAGGGTGGTGATCTTCCTTCTCTCTCCATATGGGGTCAGCCACAGCTGATTTTTCCATTTCCCCTCATGTTACAGCTTTCTGGTGTTCTTGAAGCCTTACCTTAAGGGGGCGGCCTGTCTCCCTTTTATATTCCTTTCTGCAGCTGCATGGGATAGCATACACACAGTCTTTAGTCATGTTCTCCTCTATGGGGGTGTGGGTCTTACTCGGGAGAGATATCTGCGAAGTGTTGTCAAGCTTTTGAAGATATCTTATGTTATATGGACCGCAGATCCATTTGTATTTTCTCTGATAATCCCTTCACATAAGGCAGGCAGACTGTTTTTTCAGTGTTGTTGTCCTCTTGTACCTGCCTATCCCAGTTTTTGTGGGCTGCTGCCATGTACCCAGGGTAGTTGTTACATTGTAGGGTACTACTTATACTGAGCAATTCTTTATCTAATGTTTCTGGGCCACCACTTATGACTTTTGCTCGGTGTTGTAGGCAGCAGACAATCCCTTTCTTTACACAGGAGATAACTGATAACTGACATCCATTAAACATGGCACGTGGAACTAGAACAGTGTGCTAAATAAAGGGTTGTTATAGTGGAACACACCTATTCTATAGTTAATAGACTCTCCCACCTATAATAAGTAGAAGTAGTAAGAGTAACAAGTCAGTCGCCCAGTGGGTCAGTCAGTCAGTTGATGCCGGATGACCGTTAGTCGGATACTAAAGTATCAGCGACCACAACTAGATTTCTCTGCGTCATTACCTATTATATCAAGTTCCTAACGTTTTGTATGTCGAACCTATTTTAGGACCGACTTAGTACAAATACAAGCCTCCACTGTGAAACCACTCCATAACAAGTGTTCAATTCGACATTCCAACCACCTAAAGAAGGCCGGAGCGTACAAACATTGTAATAAATATGGCGACAAAGATGAGGACAATAGTCCAAATTATATAAATAATGTACATAATACCTCATCTCAGAAATATAGATAAATATAAATATAGATAGAAAAGTGAACATTGAAGTCAACACTCAGAGGCGACAGGCTGTTTTATGCTAGATGCAATTGTCAGGCCGTGAAGGTTGGATTTTTCCTGAACTATTTATATATATGGGTCAGTGGTGCATTCTGGTGCTTATTTTTGCAGGAGTGGCTTGTTTGTTTATTTATTTATTTATTTGTTTGGGTTAATTTATTTTACTTGTTTTTCATTTTCATTTTGTATTATTTATTCATTTTGGTTTTTGATGTTTTATTAACGTAGTAAAAAAAAAATGAGGAGGGGGTGGATTTGCTTAGGTTGCTTATTTAATATTTTGTTTTGGTCTGGGAAGATAATTAAATCTATTTATTCATCCAGTGTTTAGATTGCTTATCATAGTTTCTTCTGTTATTTTGGCGGGGAAGAGGTTTTTAATTTATTTATTTGGATTGATTATTTTTACTTGTTTTTGCATTTTTTGGCATCTTCATAAGAATGAAAGTGCTGCTCAGCCAGGCTATGTGCCATCAATCGGAACAAGTGATAATCAGATGGGGCAATGTCTAGTGAATACGACTAGTTGGGTAGGACTTCCCATTTAAGCATTTCCAAGTAGGTTTTCACCCATTTTGCAATATGTAGCCTAGCGTTGTCATATTTCAAAATCACTTTGTTGTGTCTCTGCTTGTATAGTGGCCATCTTTTCTTCAGCTCAGATGCATCAGTTGTAGTCGATAGTGATCTCCCAAGATTGTTTTGGTTGGTTTGAGCAGCTCATAATAAACTACACCCAGCTGATCCCACCAAATTCAGAGCAGAAGCTTTGAACAATGGATATTCAACTTTTCCACTGATATTGATGCATGGCCAATCTTACCCCATAATCTTTTACACTTAGGGTTCACTTTTCATCACCGGTCACAATATGATGCTCAAAACTTCCCTTTTCTGCCGTTGAAGCAGCTGTTCACATGTGACAAGATGCTGTTTGATGTCTCTCAGCTTCAACTCATACAGCAACCAATGTCCTTGCTTTTGAATCATTCCTATTGCTTTGAAACATTTCAAAACTGTTGTGTGATCAACTCCGAATGATTCTGCAAGTCTTTATGAATTAATGCTTCCAATTCTTCATCTTCATACTTTTTCAGTGTGCCAGAGTATTCTAAACCAATCTCTGCAAGTTGTTTCTAATAGAGCATGGTCACCATAAATCTCAACAAGAATTCTATGCACTTCAGCTGCAGATATTACCTTGAATAAAGTAATGCAGTAAAATTTCCCACAAATACACTTTTTTTGGCACAAAATCTAACATGTTTAATGCTATGAAAAACAAAGTTGTTTACACTTCAGCAATATGACATACACTGAATTTCAAGCTTGTTCATAGTACTTCCTTATAGATGTGTTACCATTTGAAACTACATGCACAGTTCTGGGAATGCCATCTGTTGGAAAATAGCAAGAACTTATTCAAGGTCCTAATAAAATATATATATATATATATATATATATATAAAACTTAAAACATAAAACTACCTCTCAAAAGCATATAAAAATAATACATAAATTTTAAAAGCACTTTTTTATGCTTAAGAATATGATCTGAAGAAACAGGAAAAACAACTTTCCTGGGGAAATAAAATATGATCAATGGTACCTTAAAGTTGTCTGTTTTTTAATTTTAATTAAATTATTTATATATATATATATATATATATATATATATATATATATATATATATATATATATATATATATATATATATATATATATATATATATATATATATATATATATATATATATATATATAAACACACACACACACATATATATGTATATAATATGTCAGTGTTGAAGGGGCCACATATGCAATGAATACCTTAGATTTTTTTTTCCAGGATAAATACTTTTTATATAATGAAAAATTTATTGATAAATTTTTCTATCATCCTTGTACTCATAGTCTTTCTTTTTTTTTCTATGTACCTCATCCTTTCAAAGCATGGGTAGTCATAGCTTTCCAAAACTTCTTATCCTTTGTGATCTCAGTAATTTTGGTCCCTTTTCTAAGCCTCCCACCCACCATTCTGATATCCTTTCACACAGGCCTATCAAGTTTTGCTGACTTCCCTTATCTCTCTTGCCCATAATATGCCCTGTGAGTGTTAAGTTTTCCAAGCCCTCCTTTTTCAGAATGTGATCAAGAAATTTCAGCTGTCTCTTACTGAGGTTGAGTATAAGTATACTTTTTGTTTCCAATTTATTTAAGTCTTCTTAGTTACTTAGTCACTCTGTCCATGGAATTCTCTATATCTTTCTGTTTCCTCCAGTTTTCTCGTCATCTGGGAAGAGATTTTCTATCATTCATTGCCACATAAGGGGATAAAATTTCCCATTTCTTAGGATAAATTCTGAAACATATCTTAAATAGTGTAAGCCTCTGTATAATACGCCCAGACCAGAAGAACTGAGCTAAAGGATGATGAGGACTTATGAAAAAGAAGTAAGAAAAAAGCTGTGGAGTTAACTGCTTTTTCTTTGGGGTCGGGGATGAGGATAGAGCATTGTGCTGATACTTTCTATCCTTTTATTGCTCTTTAATAATGTTTTTTTTTTCTCATATTCTTTCACACTCAATAACTTCCTGCATATTAGTGGATCTTTTTCCTTGCTTGGAGTGAAAACAAAAAAAAAAAAACCCAAAACAAAGTGGTCAATGGATTTAACAAAAAGAAACAAAGAATTTATTTAATTTACATATGAACAAGTTTTAAATATGTTATTATTTGTTGATTTTATTACTTTCTTAGATTTTTCTTCTCACCTTTAACAGTCATCATGGACTCCATTCCTCAGTTTCTAAGTAATTCAATCATTTTCACTTTATCTATCTATCTATCTATCTATCTATCTCTCTCTCTCTCTCTCTCTCTCTATATATATATATATATATATATATATATATATATATATATATATTTATATATAGTTTATGAAAAACTAGGTAATCCGTATGGGTAAACCTAAGGAGGATAAAATCCAGAGAGCTCAATGTAAATTCAAAGCAAATAATTTAAGTAAAAACCGACCACTTTAAGGTTCCATGTAATAAATTATTTCACCACAGCCCTTTTAAAAGGACTGCGGATCATCAGACTTTACTTCCAAACAAAAAATGAAAAGAAAATTTACACATTTTTGACAGGCCGTATTAAACATATGTAAATTAACGAAGTGAGTGGGGAGAATATCTGCTAACTCACTCATGTCTTCTGTCAATATCTGCTCACTCACTCATGTCTTCTCTCTCCCCCTCACTTCCTCACTTCGTTAATTTACATATGTTTAATACGATCAGTCAAAAATGTGTAAATTTTCTTTTCATTTTTTGTTTGGAAGTAAAGTCTGATGAACCGCAGTCCTTTTAAAAGGGCTGTGGTGAAATAATTTATTATGGGAACCTTAAAAGTAGTCTGTTTTTATTTAAAATATATATATATATATATATATATATATATATATATATAAATATTTAATGAAAAACAGACCACTTTAAGGTACCATTACTTGGTGAAAGATTCGACACAGGGGGTAAGGAATGTTTTTGAGTGAGTAATCCGGTGTAAATTTTTCCATTTTATGTTGGAAGTGAGGGTCCTTACGGTAATCCGATAGGAGCTCAACTTATTCTATAAGGAGCTAATAGTTAATGGGTTAATGTGCTCAATGTCAGGAATACACTACATGTAAATATAAAAGTGGACATTGAAATCAACACCCAGAGGCGACAGTCTGTTTTATGCCAAATGTAATCGTCATGGTGAGATGATTGCATTTAGCATGAAACAGACACCTCTTGGTGTTGATTTTAATGTCCACTTTTATATTTATATATATAGTCATCCACAGACAGACTGTTTTGCTGTATCACAGCTCATCAGTACGGATAGACATGCAATTGCTTCAAGCCAGGATTAAAACCCGACTGGTTTGACATCAGCTGGAGACTCTCACCCTTAAGCCATCAGTACACACTACAGAGAAAGGGAATTTGTAACATATTATATGAGGTATAAGCACAAGTGGCTACCAGAGGGCTCAATTCATAGTGAAGAGCTTTTAGCATTAATCAGCAGCAGCCAACAAATTTCCTTTCTTCCAAAGTGTTCAACCTACAATGTAGAAATGATCTAAATAAAGAGGTACAATCAACCATATATGTGAGCGATTATGTACACATACAGGTGATCAAATAACTGTTTATTTAATCAGTGATGTAGACAAAACTCAATGTAGCTTAACAGAGCTATAAAGTATATATTAAAAATTAAACATATACCTACATTTACAGTATCATGAACTGTTCAATATGGTTGGGTTTTTTTTTTGTACCTTATGTGTGGGAAAACCATGAAACTCTGATTCATACTGTAAACATAGGTATATGTGTAATTATTAATATATATATATATATATATATATATATATATATATATATATATATATATAAAATAATGCTATTTATTATAATTTTATCATCTAGACAAAAACAGTTTACTCACTACAAAAATGCAACTTCGTTTCAGTGCATTTCAATTGAACCTTGACGGGTGAGAACCAAAAATGGTTATGAACAATTCTGCTTGTGGGCAAGCCATATGTAAAGCGCCATTTCCGTTTTTTCATTTGTTTGAGAAAAAAAATATACATGAAGCAAATAGGTGACAGAGAAATATGAATAAAGAAAATGCACTCTCATGCATGAATCAATCATATAGTCCCCACCGCCCATGTAAGAGAAACCACTTTTTTTCTTTTTTTTTTTAAAGAAAGGGGTGGGGATTTCAAATAAAATTATCTAGTATAATAATAATTAAAGTAATAAAAAGAAATCATTAAAAATGAATAAATTCATTAATTATTTATCAATGCACACATACATATATATACATCAAAGAGCCAGACTACCCACACATGATTTGATTATAGTTATGATGGCTTGTGCAGAACCAGCCACACTCCACAAGTTTAAATTCAAAATCCTTCTTCTAGTCAGGGTGGCAACCAGTCTAGGAAAAAGTATAGTACCCAGTTTGTCCTGCTATTTACCCATAGCTGGCAGGGGAAGAAGAGATGCATCTATACCATTCCCAAGGGTATTAGCACATAAGTGAATGTTATGAAGTTGACTTGAATTTGAACTTGGCCCACCAGTTCCTCAATTCTTTGATTGTTGCTGTCCATTACTCCACTATGTGTCCATATATATATATATATGTGTGTGTGTGTGTGTGAGAGCACATATTTACTTATCATGACTTCTTATAACTAGCATAGATTACAATATACAGTAGAAGTCCTCATATCTGAACCTAAGAGTAGTTCGGATATGAGGATGGGTTGAGATATAATGTTGCATGTGTAATATAACTATAACTTAACAAATCACAACAACCAATCACAATATATAAAAAATCATGTGTCTTTACAAAAGTAAATATTAATTTGTAATGTTTAATGCTCAACAAGTTTTATTTTCAATTGTCTTTCTTATTTCTTTTCTCATTTTGTATACTTTTCACTGTTCTTGTTTTTTTAAAGTCAGGCATTTCTGCAAATTACATGCACTTGTACATTCTGTATTGGTGAACAAAGATTTTTTTTTCTCCATGAATTTGATAACCTCATCAATAGTTTTCTCTACTGAGTCCCAGTCTTCATCATCTTTCATATTTTCACCATTATTAGAAGAATTTGGTTCTTCCTCTATTTCTTAACAATCCAAAATCATTTTGAAGCAATTCTACCATTGGATTTATTTTGTAATTCATTAGCGTCTTCATTTATCCATTCTTTTAAGTCATCCAAAGTGAGAGTATTTAGTGGATCATCTTCAAGCACAAGTTTTAGTGTTTCATTCAGATTCTGCAATCCTTGTTTGTTAATTTGCAAATTCAACAAATTAGGAGCTTTGTCCAGTTTTTCAATAATCTCTAATTTCTGACATAACGTGAAAGAATTTCTTTTCTTTTTTCTTCCCGTTGAAGTTTCTTCTGTGTGAGACATTATAGGTTGAGAAATTTCAAGTTACTAACAATTATCTGTAAAGAAAAGAACAATATTAGAATGTAGCATATTCTGACAGCATTTAAATTGGTAACACTGAGAAGTTTGGATATGAGGACTTCTACTGTATTACTTTCTTTTTTCCTCTCTATGAATATTATTGTTTTATCAATGTTTATAAAGCTTGCTTTTCAGTGTATAAACAAAAAATATTTCTGAGAAATATCTTATTCTAAACACATTGTTTATTAATTTACATATTTATTATTTTGAACAGGTCAAAGCCAGTACTTAGCTTGCTTGGCCCCTCATTGTGGTGAAGTTAATATGGACTATTCCATCAACCCTATCTTGCCTTCATCGTTAGTTGTACAGGATGAATATATTTTTGTGCAAGTAAGTAAGATTTAATTGTATACTTGAAATGAAAAAACTATTCCCAATAAATTATTCATGATAAATAACTGGTAAGGTCCATATTTTCAATAGTCCTGACAGCTCGTTTTATATTTGATTTATCAAAGGGGGATAAAAGATAAATGATTCTTGTTTCTTTGATTTGTTTTTTTTCATTAATTCACCCCAAACAAGGCAATAATGTCACTAACATGCATGGGGCTACTGTGAGCAAATGAGAATAAAAAGATTTTAGAAGTAGTTAGAAACCCAATCCAAAACAGGAAACAAGGGATAAACCTCTACTTCTTTTCAGATTAGGGAGAAGTGTGAATGATAAGTGAACCTATCTGCTCCTATTGACGGGAAAAAAAATTAAATAGTAAATAAAATTTCATATTTACTTTCAGAAAAAACATTTTCTTGCTTTCTTAGAAACAAGTTTAGTCTTTACTTGTATATGTCTGCAGGAAATTTGATTTTATATTTGATCTTTGAATTACAAAAAAACACATGTGCATATTGACATAACAGTAGAAGTTGGTATAATGTTTATCAGCACAGAATTCTGAATCTGGACCCTAATAAAATTCTTGGGATATGGTAGGGATACTTCAATTTGTGGGTTGAGAGTTGTATAGGTCTGTCTCAAATATGGTTTATCACGCACCTCACCTTTGCCATTCTTGAAACTGATTATCTATCAACTGACTGTGATCACATTCAGTGTTTGGTCTTATGTAAATTTTCAGTAAGTATCAATAAATGTCAGTGGGTGCAATTTTTCCACATGGAGGAATTCAGTGACTGTCACTGTGCTACAATTTGCAAAAAGGAAAAAATAGGATATCAGCAGGAAGGTTTAGTTACCATAATGCCAACATAATTTAGATATGAGACATTTCTTTTGGAGCCTGTATTCCTTTGGATCTTGTTGGAATGGCTAAGAGGAGGGCCATGTGATTTGGGCAGTACATGGCCTCCATATACCGTCACCTGTGAGCTGGAGAATCACTCTAGTCTCACCACCAAAAGACTGAAATTTGATCAAACAAAACACTGTTATTATCTCACAAGATAAATGGAGGCCTATTGATACTACATTTGGTGTAAGCCATATTAAACACCCCTTTACTTTTTAAAAATTGCTTATCCATTCCCAAAATATGTTTGAATTTCTCATTTCAGAAATCTTTGTGTCCTTTTTAATTTTTAATCAGTTCCATGCCATGCAAGACAGTAAGCTACTGGGACAAAAATGTAGAAGAATTATGAATAAAAACATTAATGATGAGCAGGAAGAGAAAAGAGTAATCAGGAGGGCAGTAGATAGTGACTGACATTGCATTTCAATATTTGCAGATTAAAGTTGGCTGGAAAGCATGGATCTGGAAAAGAGTTCCACAAGCGAGAAGTGCAAGAAAAGAAATAGCATAGAACTTATGGCTACATCTAGCTCACTCAACTGTAAATTGATGAATCTAGTACTGCACAAATTCAAAAAGTCGAGGTACCATAGTGAAGAGCTCATCTGAACAATTATAATGAAAGTATTTATAGAAAAGACAGAGAGATGCAACCTTACAGTGGTGGGAAAGTGACTGGAGCTGAGCCACCAGATAAGAACAGACAATATTGCTGATTCTTCTTTTGATTTTATCAAGGAGCTCAAATAAATAGCAGGGGTGCCGAATCATATTCTAAGCATGGATGAATGCTAGACTTATAGATATATGTAATTTGTAAAATTCAATTGTAAATACTGTCTTATTAAATATAAGAGAACAAGCATTAATTCTAATTTTTTTAAAAATGTTTAAATATAGTGCATGAAAATACTTTTATTCTTCAATTAAAATTACATTTTAGATTTTTATTATTTATATTATTAAATATTTTAATGATTTATTCAAAAGGATGTATAACAGATAGTGGCTCAGATTGAGAAATTGGGGAGCTAAGATTAAATTCCAGTCGGGTTTGTTACATTCAATTATGTGCAAATACCATTGGAAAAGATAGAAAACCATCACATCTCTCCTCATTTATGGGTTAGATAGTAGGGCAGACTGAGCCTGTTAGCCATGGTTGTGAACCAATCTAGGAGAAGGAACAACTTTGGTTGGACAAGGCGCGAGCAACTCCATCCCCCCAAAAATAATATTTGCTATGGAAACTACAGAAGCAATGACTATCATGCTTTGTCCCCCCCCACATTCCTCAGTAGGGTCAAAAGTCTGTGAGTTTATATTCAAAAAAATTATTTTAATATTTGTGAAATTGTTAATGGTTCGGTTTATTTATTCAACTCAACCTTGTTCGCACATCAGGCATTACCAACTTTGATTTTTGCTGTTTTATGATTTTGCATTTTCTGTGTCTATCTTTTCTTATTTTGATATTTTCATTAGCAAATCTAGGATTATTTATGTAAAAAAATTCCTATAATAAGAAATGAATAATTTGTGATTTCTGCCTTCATTGTGCATGTATATTGTTCATTTTATAACCCTAGTTTTTATAATATTTAATCTTTTTCAGACAGTATTTTATTGAAATCTCAGCTAATGAATTTTCATGATATCCAATACAAAATAAAATACTATCATAAAATGATTAAAGAAACATCTTGTAAATTTTTTTTTTCCTTTTCATCATATTTGGCTCTAAATTATTAAACATACAATTCAAAAGTTTGAAGCCTCCCCCAAAATTAGCATGGGGGATGAATTAGACAGAAGAGTATAAAAAAAAAAAATTAAAAGAAGTTCTTAGAGTCATTGAAAAAAAATGGTATCAGTTATCAAACTAATACTTTGAAAATGTTTTGCAACAAATGCTAAAACTTTGTGCTGCAGTTATCAAAGTGAAAGGAGGATATTTTGATGAGAGCAAAATTTAATCATAAAATGCTTTTTTTCTCTTTGTCATAATAAAATTCTAATAAAAAAATCATGTTTCACTTTTTTTAACCATGTATAATAATTTTCTCTTATTTAAATTACTGTTACATTATTGTTTAATGTATACTCCTTTTGCACTACCATTAATGTATGCTCCCTAATTGACATTAAGGAACGTGATTATCACTCCCTTTCTCCCTAACCCCTTGTCTTACTCTTTTTCTTCCAGTATCCAATAAAGGCACATTCTGTGTCGGCTCTCTTTCAAACCTGTCTTTGTCCTGTTTTCCGTGACTTAATGTAACAAGTACAAAACAACTACTTTTTGGGCCAATTTAGAAAATTACCAAGGGTGTCCTCAAACTTTTGAACGGTAGTGTACATTAGTCTTAATTTAGAATACTTCAGTTTCCTCTCATGACCAAATTAGGCTAGAAAACCTAATGGAAATTTCTTAGTTTGATATAAACAACTTGCTTATATTTTCAATTTACATTTTGTTTCATCTTACTTTCCTTAGCATATCCAGAATATCCTATAGGATACTCTACCTCCCCATAATATCAGTTTCGTAATTCAAATGTCAGCATAACATAGATTACATAGGTAGAATGAGTCAAAGATTAGGAAGTAACGATCAATCAGTACATACCAGCTAATATTCAGAAGGGCAAGCTCGATAATTTTCATAGGTGCATTAATGCAATTGGTTCAGCAATAGCTAAATGTTTATTAAAAATCAGCAATGTGCCTATTATTATAATCAATACTGAAGAAGGTTATTTCAGAATTTCATTTCAAGGTTTTGGGATCTATTTATATTAAGTCCTACCAGTAATCTCTTTATAAACAGGAGGAGAGGTTTTTAGGCTTAAATGTAATTAGCCTTTAATTGTTATATACTTATTATATGACATCTGCTTTTTGGTGTGTATTTTATTCATTGTGTAGATTTATTATCCTTGATTGAGCTCTGGTGAAAGAGGACTGATACACTAGTTAGGATGTATTTTTTTTGTTTATTGTGTTTTGTATTTTGATATTACCATGTTATGATAATTGTAATGACAAAAGTATGCAGGTGTAGGCTTTAATAAAGCTTTATTCAACTGAGAATACAAGGTTCATGCATAGTGTCCTTTTATAGTCCCAGTAAACAGAAATAGCCCTCTCAAAGAGGAGAGTAACAAAACAAGGAGAGACCACTCTTGATTATTCATAACAGTAATGTCAATTTTTTGTTATCCCCTTTTTTTATTCTCCTACTGACATGTATGCTTTTATTGCTATTATTAAATTATACACCCTAGTAAAATATATCAAGAACAATAGATTTTATGTGAAAAAATTCCTATAAGACATGAATAATTGTTAAGACTTAAGATGGGACTTCTGTTCATACATTTTGTTCATTTTATAAGAGTGGTTTTATAATACTTTCTCTTTTTTTTTATTTGACATCTTAGCTAATGAATTTTTATGACAAAATAATATCATAAAATGATTAAAGAAACATCTTGTAAATGAATTATTTCTTTTCCTCCTTCTTTCATCATGACTGGTTGCAAAATATTGAACACACATTAGTCTTAATTTAGAATGCATCCTCTAATGACTATTTGAGGAAAAAACAAATTAGATTAAAAAAAAAAAAAAATTTAATGGAAATTTGTTAGTTTGATATCAACATCTTGCTTACAAGCTGCACAAATAAAGTACTTTAAGGCAGGCAATCAGAATTGCTTTGAAATCTCTTTATTCTACATGTTAAGAGCCAGCTTTAAAAGAATACTCCAGTTCCTGCTACTGGAAATTTACAACATAAAAGATCTTTTTTTTTTCCTTTAGATGTTTATTTTTTTGCAGCTGCCAAAATTAAACTAATATAAAAAACATACATGTCAATTCATAGTAAAGCAAAAGGTAACTTTCAGTACATCAATATAACATTTACAAGCAACATACAAAATACAATAGTATTAATATATATACAGGGTGTACCAAAAAATTTGACATCATTTTGCAGGCCAATAATTTTGGCAATTCTTGTTGAAATAACCTCAAATTTTCACAGAATGTATAGAAACAGATCAAGATTTTATATTTAATGGAAGAGGACAGTGCGTGCTTATCTCAATGAGATTCTGCCAGACAGATGGATAGGGCGTGGTGGCGATGAAGACAGTTTCTTGATGAAATGGCAGCCACTGTCACCAGACCTGTCCCTGCATTATTTCTTTTTATGGGAATATGTGAAGGGACTGGCCTATGTACCCCCTCTTCCTGCTAGCATTGATGAACTCAAGCAGAAAATCACTTCCGCATTGGATAATGTTACCGGAGACATGGTACCACATGTTTGGCAAGAGCTTAACTACCGACCTGACATGTGCTGTGTCACAGGCGGTGCACATATTGAACATGAATGAAGTCAGTCCCATAATAAACTTATGATGTTCAACACCTAAACTGTTCAGTTTCATTGAGATAGACTTA
Organism: Acanthosepion pharaonis; assembly: GCA_903632075.3. Classification (NCBI taxonomy): domain Eukaryota; kingdom Metazoa; phylum Mollusca; class Cephalopoda; order Sepiida; family Sepiidae; genus Acanthosepion; species Acanthosepion pharaonis. Next base: position 1,141,880 of record CAHIKZ030000890.1, on the reverse strand, counting down.
GTAGTTTTCAAGGTAATTGCTTTTAAAATGATGTGAAATTTTTGAGGACACCCTGTATATATAGAAATCATGTTGGAGTAGTGGATAGTGGCTCAGATTGAGGAACCAGAGAGCAGAGTTCAAATTCCAGTCGAATCCATTACATCCACATAACCTTGGGAAAGGTATTAATCCTCTTCTTCTCCCTCCAGTTATGGGTAAATAGCAGGGCAGACTGGGTTCTATAGCCTTGGATGGTAACTGGCTTAGGAGACCTTGTGGTATGTAGTGCACCAAGTCTCTGTATTCAGCCCTTCAAAAAGTGTGATTGGTTCTGCACAAAACCTTCACCACTATAATCAAATTATATGTGCTGGTGTCTGGCTGTCGGTTCCTAGGTACTGATCTGCTTGACCCTCATGCATCAAATATGACAGGAGAGTCTACCATATATATATATATATATATATATATATATATATATATAACTATTCCTCAGTAGTGTTTTATCCCTGGTTTCTTGTTTAGAATTGGGTTTCCAGTTCCTTCTAAAGTTTACTTGGACTATACTTCTAACATCTCTGCCTAAACTCTGAAATTTTTTTCACTAATTTATTTTTCTTCTTTCCCAATAGGAGTAGATAGGTTTACCTGTCATCCAGTTCACACTCCTCCCCAGTCTTTTGACCAGGAGTAGAGGTTTATCCCTTTTTTCCTGTTTAGGATTAGGTTTCTGTTTCACTCCCAGTAACCCATTGTATCTTAATGGCATTATTGCCTTGCTTCGTGTGAATTAATTTAAAATATATATATATTTGTGTGTAAAAGATATGTTGTCCAACACTATATATCAGACTAATAGTGGGTAATTAAATCACAAATTGAAAAAAATCCCAGATTATGCATTTCAAAAGGACTTCTTCAGAATAATAATGGTTTTATTGATATATATATATGTGTGTGTGTGTATGTATGTGTGTGTAATGTATAGCAGCTCATAAATAAAAAGTTTCAATTCTAGTCGAATTTGTTACATTAATTTATGCACGAATACTCTTGGTAGAGACTGTGCTCTTTAGCATTGGTTGGTAACCAGTCTAGGAGAAGGACATCTCTGAATTCAAAAACTGAGGAGGGTTATTTGATGACCTTGTGGCATACTATATCTACTTTTTCTTTAGTGGTGTTGATTCTGCACAAGCAGAATCAACATAAATAATCAAATCATATATGCAGGAAGTGTGGCTGTTCACTTGCAAGTACTAAGATGCCAGACCCTCACACACACACACACACACACACATATATATAGACACACAAATCATCATATATATATATATATATATATATATATATATATATATATATATATATATATATATATATATATATATATATGCACACTAATCATATATATATATATATATATATATATATATATATATATACACACACTAATCATATATATATATATATATATATAGACACACAAAACATCATATATATATATATATATATATATATACATATACATATATAGACATACTAATCATATATATATATATATATATATATAGAGAGAGAGAGAGAGAGACAACTCATCAAATAAAAAATATATATATATACACACAAATCAGTAGCACCTATCGAAATATGTAAAGTTACTAGAAGTTAATCTATTTCTAGGTGAACAAAATTTTTTGTGAAGAAGGTACACAAGAGAGAAATAGAGCAACAATAGTCAATAAATTAATAAAAGTTCAATCGACTTATCTTTTGACTGACTTCAAAAGTTTGTGGAACTTTGAAGTTGATCTAAAGATAAGTCATTTGTATCTTTGACAATTTATTTACTATATATATATATATATACACACACACACACAAGGGAAGTTACAAATTATCCACACTTTCATCATAATATATCTATCTTTTTTACACTGTCTTCTGTTCATACATGCTTATAACTGTTACTAATGAGGTCACATGCTCGAAGTTTAAGTTTCATCACACCAGTTTTCTTGCTGCTGTTACAGTGTAAACATGTCTGCTCTGCTATCAGTGTGCACTAAGGAGGAACAATGAGCAGTCATCAAAATCTACAGAGATCCTGCAGAGAATCTATGGTTCACCATTACTATCTCTCAAGCTTACCAAATGTTGTCAGTGGAGGAGGCTGATGGGTGTTCTGCTCCTTCTTCATGTGACACACTTGTCCAACCACTTTTAAACTTCTTGATCCACTCATACACACTTCTAGGCAGTAGTGCAGTCATCATATTGTGTTAAAAGCCTCCAATGGATCTCAGCCCTTGACACACCTTCTGACCAGAGAAATCAAATCCCTGCTATTTGTTCCTCCTTGATGTACACCACTAGCAGAGATGACATGCTTACGCCATGCCAAGAAAATTTGAAAAAGAATCCAGTGGAAAAATAAATATATGACTATTTAGAAATTTTATGTCAAAATAAAAGTTTTCCAAATTGTCATATATGCTGGGTGTATCAAAAATACTTTTACAAACTTTGGGGTGGGTCATTTACACCAAAAGAAGGACTAAAGTCCATATAAAAACATGTCCACAAATCCTCCATTTTTCAATTATTAAGTTTAAAGAAAGTTTATGGTAGATGGCACTGTGTTACCATGTAGACTAGGTTACATTTGTTATTCATGTACATTTGTGGCTCGTCTGTCTTCAACATTTAATATGTGTAGTAATGAGTTAACTGGGAAGTGTTCCATTTAACAAATGCAGGATATTCATATTATGAGCAGGCTGATATGATTTTTATTTACAGCCATGTGAATGGTAATGGATACAAGGCTGCACAGTTGTATCAAATTGTATTTCCAGACTGAAAGCAGATTAGTCATTCTACATTTGCTACTGTTTATCATCACATTGCTGAGACAGGACCTGTCTAACTATGGGTCAAAGAAGACTAAGCCTGACTATGAAGAATGCAATCTGCAGGCTATTGGAGATGATCCAGGTATCAGCACACATCAAGTGGCCCTAACATGTCATACTTCAAGAGCACCTCCTGAATCCATATTATTTTCAATGTGAGCAGGGTCTTTCAACCTCTATTCACTCACCACTGGAGAACTTTTGCCAATGTTTTATTGCACAAACTGCTGATCCATTGTCTCTTCAGTCTTGCTTACAGATAAGGCAACATTTGAAAGAGATGGAAAAACAAATTTGCACAACCAACACTTATGGGTGGATCAAAATCCCTATGGTACAATACAGGCTAGACACCAGTGTAAATTTTAAACTTAATAACACAAAAACAAAGGATTTGTCAACATATGTTTATACAGACTTTTGTCCTTGTTTTGGTATGAGCAACTCACCCTCAGTTTTGTAAAAGTATTTTTGATACAACTTATATATATATATATATATATATAAATTATTATTATTACTTCAAATGTTATTATAGTGGACAGTTTGTATTTGAAATGGACATCCATTTTCATTTTTTAAACTGTATATTAAGTCTATTTTCTATCAACCTGAGAGCCTGAATGTTCAAGAAACCCAACTAAATTTGTTTTCTGGCAGGGATAGACACTCCATAATGGTTGTCTTCCTTATCAAAGCTGGTGTGTTTTATCTCTGAAACCTTCGATCAGGTGTGTGTGTGTGTGTGGAGGGGGGTGATCATGTGTTTTGGGGCCCTGCCATCTTTTTCAGCATTGTTTTATGGCTATCCAACATTTTTTTTAATTATTTTTAAACTGATGTTACAGTGTCAGTCATTAACTAATAATATAAATGATGTTTGAATGTTTGGTTTAGATTATTTCATTTGAGTGGATGAAATCTGCGACAAACAAGGTCCAAAATCAGCTTTTATCATTTAGCCAGTAGTTTCTTCATATGATTCCATCCTAAATTGGCATTCGAACAACATTTGATGCAAAGATTGTTTGAGAAGGATTATTGAAGCACTAAAATGGAAAAATTTCCAAAGAACCTTTTATTAACCCCAAATTTACAGTAACGTGTGAAGATGGACGGCGAGTTGGGACTTGGTGTTCATGCGTTTGCAATTGCAGTTGGATTAAGCTTTGATGCTTCATCCCTATTTTTTTTTATTAGATTTGTGAATGATGCCATACTATTTGAATGTTATTATGGACATTTATTGAATATCTAAAACATTGAAACAATTTAAATCTGAGCAACAACCACCCATGAAGATTTTATCAATTGAATTCCTTTATTAAGAACAATCAAACACTTGAAAACGACATATAAAAACGATGAGGTGGGTAAGTAGCTTAGTATACTGACAAATGATGCAGGGATGCAGGCAGACATTTCTGGACAGTGGGGTGCAGGTATACAGGGGGTGGATGTTTTTATATAATTGCAGCCATGTACACCCAGGCAATACCAGGTAGCTAGTTCTGTTTCATCTCCAAGCAAATCTTGGAATTCCAAAATTCACTTGAAGATGAAACAGAGCTAATGCTTTTAATTATATAATTAAATTTTAAGTATCAAATTTTCTAAGCCCTCTTTTCTCATTATATGCTCTAGACATTTCAACTGTCTCTTCCTGATGTTAAATATATGTATCCTTCTCGATATTTTCAAAGGAATCATATAAGAAAATGTAAAGTGTATGAATAGAGCATAAGTAGTGCTATACAAGTTTCCATTATGATCACATATTTCAGAAATGGTCACTTTTTCTCTTGAATTTAGGGATGAGGAAAAAAAGATGAGCTAAAAGCTTTCTGCAACCTAATCTTTGATCAAAATGGCTACAGAATGATAACAACAGAAGCAACTAATATGACACTGAATAATAATGACGTTCTCTTTGCAATTTCCTTCTTGAATCTGATCCATATGACCCCTGCCCCATCCAGATATGATATAAGTTCAAGATGGATTTCATTCTTAAAGCCTTATTAAAGCAGATATGCATAAAAAAAAATAAGAGAACTAACAGGACAAAAGTCATGGTCATCAACAGGTCACATAAAATCCAAGGACAGAATGATGATATTGGAGAAAGAAAAAATACTTTAGAAATGGAATGAATACATTGGAGAACTCTTCTATGATGAAAGAGAACAACTGGCAATACACAGAAATATTGACAGAATGAAAATATTAAATCCAAAGGAGAAGTAACACTGTCCAAATTGAGCAGTAAAAAAGTGGCATGGCCAGATGCAATTGTAATATATATACATCATCTGTTCTATATATATATATATATATATATATATGGCTGCCTTAGAGGATTTCAGCATAGACAAGATTACAGAAATAATAAATGAAATCTACAACAGTGACAATATACTAGAAGACCTAAGTAGAACTGTTTTCATAGCACTGCCTAAGAAACTATGTGCAAATGAATATGAACTCCATTGGACAATCAGCCTAATGAGCCTCATAACAAAACACATCATCTATTCTCATGAATCAGACCAAAATGTGTAATCATCAAAGACACTGGAACAAGAAAGGTGATATTTATTCTCAATGTTATCAGAAAGAACAATACAAATACAGAAGGACATGTACCTGGGCTTAAAAGATTATGCAAAAGGCATTTCATAAAGGACACAACCAACATCTGTTGGAACATCTTAGCAACCTGGATATATTTGGGAAAGATATTAGAATAATCCAGAACCTATACTAGCAAGAAACTACCTTAATACAGACAGAAAATGAGTTGAGCAGATATACAAAAATAGAAAGGGGTGGAAGACAAGGATGTGTCTTCTCACAGGACTTATTCAACCTATACAGTGAGGCAATTCTGAGAGAATTATATTTCCTACCAGGATTCAGTATTGGTGACCACAATCTTAACAAAATAAGATACGCAGATGACACAGTGCTGATAGCAGATATAGAAAAAGACTATGAGAGAAATCGAGAAGAAAGAACTAAACATCAACTGAAAGAAGACAAAATACATGGTTATTAGCAAAAAGTATTGTCCAAAATGCTTATTAGTGTTACCAAAATCAACGAAGCACAAAAATTTAACCATCTGGGAAGTGTCCTAACAGAGAATGGAAAATGCAACAATGATAGACAAAGATGTCATCCAAAAGCTAAGCAGTGTATTAAGAGATAGAAAAACTTTGTTAGAAACAAGGAAAACGAGTACCTAACTGTTACATGATATGTGTTCTACTATATGGCAGTGAATGCAGGACAATTTTCTCTAAGATGAACAAGTGACTTGAAGCAACAGAAATGTTGCTCTACAAAGATATACCGAGGATAGCATGGACTAAATGTGTGAGCAACGGTGAGTTTTTAGAGAAAATGGAAAGGAATATACTGAACATCAGGAAGAGATAGATGAAATTTTAGGGGCACATAATGAGGAAAGAGGGCCTTGAAAATCTGTCACACACAGGACAGATTGAAGGCAAAAGGGCCAGAGGTAAACAATGCATAAAATCTTGAGAAAATGGATGGTAGAACAGGATTTAGAAATAAAGAGAAAAAAAATTATTTAGAGTGACAAGGGATAGGAAATTGTGGAGAGCCATCATTGCCTACATACTGAGTGTATATGGCATATAAGGAAGAAGAATGCTATAAATAATGAAAAGTGCAATGGGGCAGATCAAATTACTGCTTGACTTGTGATCATCTTTTCTTTGCCAAGAATTTTGTTTAATTCATTAAACTCTTAAGTAACTGTAGTTTAAAATAAGTCTTCTTTTTCCTTCACTCATTTTTCTGCTTGATTCTCTCAGTAATCAGTAAAAATCTTGGGGATAGTAATCCTGAGTAAAAAAAAAAAAGAAAGTTTCTTCAGGCAAAAGACAAAGACTCGTGAGAGATAAAAAGCATTGACTTTTATAGCGCTACACTGGATGATTTTATTCCAGTGAAAAGGTGTGATATAGCTATTAAAAACTGAAGTCTCTAGCTGGTTGACTGAAGGTTCTGAGTTCACTCCTAGCACTGGGCAGTAAATTTTATTTTTCTCTTCAATCACAGTAATATAATAAGAAAGTTTTGATTTAAGCATGCTAGATGCAGTGCAAAGCAGAACTTAGGTTTGTTTTTGATTTTCCTTTTTTAAACAAAGTAATAATGCTACTAAGACGCAAGTGATTACTGGGAGTGAAAGAGAATGAGAAGAATTTAGAAGGAACTGGAAACCTTGTCTTAAACAGGAAATAAGGGATGAGCCTCAACAAAGTATAATTTTCAGTTCCTAATACATGGGGATTATTTATTTGGTAGATTATTGGACCAGACACTGTAAATAGTAACATTCAGTGTTTAGAGCTTGTTTTGCAAAGAATTTCATTGTCACTTTACTGACCATAGAGAGAAATTTAATTGATTTTAAGTGTATAATCAATTCACTGTTTTCAGTTGACACATTCATTTGGATTGAATTATCATAAAGATGATCAATTTGGTATTGTTCGCATGAATGTCCCATTCATGTGAAGGAAATATTAGCAATCTTTTCTGGAATTGAAAAATAGATTAAATGATTCTACTTTCTTTGGCAATATCTGTTAGCCACCATGCACTTCCTATGTAATATTTAATATAATTACTTCTTCTTTTATGTGACATGTCTATTCAGAATATCATTGATCATGGCTCTCCACATCTTCATATCATTTTATTGCTCTAATAACTTGATCTTTAAAATCACTCTTTGTTCCTTTTCTCCCATTCATTAACTCATAAAGTCAATTACTTGTCATTTCATCTCTTGTTTCCCTTGCATTAAATTATGATAAACATCCCTCACACTAAATCCCATCTTGATGCAACAGATTAAAAACTAATAGCACATATTAAAGACTAATTCAGATTCATGTGATTTGTGAAGATACAAAAAAAAAATCCCTTGCAGTTAATAAAAAGAATTTAAAATGATTTTTCCATCAGCTTATTATATATATTCACAGTAGGTTAGGATATCATTCCATTAGTCAAAGAATTGTAGCTGACACTTGGCATACAAATCGATATTTGATCAGTATTGATTACATTGCCATAAAGAAGGGGTATAATATTTTAAAACCTGAAACCCCTAATGATCCACAGGTATCACTGATGATGTGTGCCTGAACATCTCAAAGATATATTTCATGAAAATATTCATATTACTACAAAGTAATATGATTTGACTTTGTTATCATAAATAAAGTTTTCCTGGACATGTCAGGTTGCAATGCGAGAAGGGTTTGCCAAAATATTCACTCTTCCATGATATGAAAATAAGAAGACATGTTTCTGGATTTCTGTTGAGAACCGTTATGGAGGAAGAAATGCATTCTTATCTTTCCTCACAGTATTTGTGTAAAATGAACATAAACTTAGCTGGGATTCTGCTTCAGCTGGCAATATCATTTAAGCAAACATACAATTCCAAGGCGGTATTTATTTTATAGTCTGTTAATTATTTATTTTTTATAATGTTATAGACAATTGGTGAAACGTTCATGAAAGTATAATGCTTTAAAAAAAACATCTGACAATCCATTTCACAGAATAGGCTTCATCAGATTGAAGGCAAAATAATGTTGTGCCTGTATGTATTCGGCAAAATGCATAGTTAGATGTATTTTCAAAGCATTATACCCAAATTTATTATATATATATATATATATATATACACAAACATATATTGTTAAATGTAACAGACAACGAATGTCTGTTATGTTTGATAATGAGCCGGCTGTTCTAAACTTTGTATAGTTGCTTGAATTTCAGGAGATAGATTAAATAGACTGGTTAATGAAATTTGAAGGACTAAAATAATGACAAAATGATAACAATATTGGTAATAAGATTGGTGATATTTATTATATATTAGTAGGTGTTTTGACTATATTCACCTACTAATATATAATAAAGATCATCTATCTTATTCTCAATATTGTTATTTTGTTGTCTTTTTATTCCTCATTTCATTAATCAGCCTATTAAAATCTTGTGTGTTTGTCTGTGTGTGTGTGTATATATATATATATATATATATATATATATATATATATCCTTATCATTTCATTAATCAGCCTATTAAAATCTTGTATGTGTGTATATATATATATATATATATACACACACAAAAGATTTTAATAGGCTATAAAATTTGTATGTATGTGTGTATATATATATATATATATATATATACACAAGATTTTAATAGGTTGATTAATGTATTAATGAATGAAATATATATTATGTCTCTTTATACACATAAATGTGCAAAATATGTGTGCCCCACACACACACACATATATATATATATATATATATATATATATATAGATTTAATAGGCATGTTAATAAAATTTGAAGAATAAAAAACAACAAAATGATAACACTATTGATAATAAGACTGATGGTATTTATTATATATAAACCTTTAGACTATTGAAGCATGAAGAGAAAAGATTTTAAAGTTGTAATTTTCAGACATGCCTGTGCTCTTTTTCAATGAGACAAGAAATAAACAAAGTAATGGGACTTACTCTTTCAAGGAAAGTTGTTGTTGGTTAGAGAGCTCTCTGTGGAAACTACATTCTCTTAGTAAACCTAAATCCTTGTTTAATCTGTTAATGTTTGCTTTTATTTTGAACTCGAATTCAAAAAACACCAATTTAATGGATCTTCTCTCCAAACTTAACAAAGTTGAACCTACAATAAACTTCACTTTTGAAACTGAAATCAACTACAATCTTCCATTCCTGGACATTTAATTAGAAACAATAACGAACTCAATTTTGACGTTTACAGAAAGACTACAAACAAAAATGATCTGATCAGTTTCTACTCAAACCACTCTTCAAAAATTAAATCTGGAATTATTATAGGTTTCTGTCTAAGAGCATTAAGAATCTGTAGTCCCCAATATTTACTTAAAGAAGAAACATACATAGAAACCACATTCAAAAACCTACAATACCCATATCATTTCATCCACAACGCAAGAAGAAAGGCATACAAAATATACAACCGAAACAAAACTAATAACATAATCCGCAATAGTAAATCACATGAAAACAGATACATAATACTACTGACCAACTCTGCCACGTCCACTCTCCAGAATAACCTATCCCATCTAAATAATCTTGAAATAGTTACAAACACTTCTAGAACCATTATGGATATACTAAGATCTTCAAACATTAATAGCAATAATATTTCTGAAGCATGCATTTATAAAATAAATTGCCAAAACTGTTCCTCCCAATATATTGGAGAAACAAGTAGCACAAAAGAGACCTCACAAAAAACAACTTAGCTAATGCACTATTCATACATAGAAATAAATTCAACCATAATTTTGATTTTAAAAATGCTACACTTGTAAAAAAAGAAAATAACTCACTCAGAAGGAAAATTCTAGAGAGTGCCACCATAGAATATTACCCAAATATTAATCTTTGCCCAGATTTTTTCCCCATTTCACCTTTCTTAACAAAATTACTGCTCTCACAAACAAATGTACACAACAGATTCATAAAATCAAAAGAAAATGGTTGAATACATCAACACAGATATAATGACAATATTCTCCACACGTGACAAATACTGACGTTATTTTCAGTTAACAATATGAAAATAGCATTTCTCTACATTCCAGTTGCTAAGAACATTCTGTTTTTTGTTTTTATTAGTTAGCTTGTTCAATTAAATTCATTTCGTATTTTGCTTTGATAAAGTCCACTTTGGACGAAATGTGTCAGCAATTACTAGTTTTTCTATTGTCATTTTTATTCATATATATATATATATATATATATATGCCTAGGGAGTCAGACAAACCTACCTAGGTTTCACCTAAACGGATCGTCAGGGAAAATTCGAGTGTTTTTTGAAACGAGTCTAGTTATCTATATTTATATGTGTGTGTATATATATATATATATATATATATATATTAGTTAAAATTTGCCATATTTATAAAGAAAGACTGGGTTTTGTCCTCTAGAATGACTTCATCAGACTAAAGTAATGAATTTGTTGATAGAATTATATGTGTGTAATGGTAGAGGGAGATATTAAAATGCTGGTTAAAATGATACACCGAAAGGAAATGATGAAAATATGGGAATGTTGAAATTTTTAATTTAAATTTTCTTTAAAAATCTTCTCCTTGTTGTCATTTATTGTCCTAAAATTATTCTTATATATATAACAATTTACATATATTCTCCCACATATATATATATATATATATATATATAATGCCTCACCAATAGCTTGACTTGGAGTTTCATGCACAATGCAATCTTCAGGTGCTCTATATATGTATATTATATATAAATATGTATGTTTATTAATATATACTTAATAGCTCTGTTGTATTATTTGAGTTTTGTTTCCTTAACAACACTATATGTGTAATATATAATTATATATATATATATATATATTATATAATATATTACACATATAGTGTTAGTGTTAAGGAAACAAGGCTTAATGTAATATATATATATATATATATATATATATATATATATACAAAACTAATGCAATTAAATTTAAATGGCAACATCCATCTTAAACAATTCAAATAATTACACAAAAACACTAAATCCGTTATGTTATGTAGTTGATCCTTGTTTATATAAATTTCTGCCGTATTAGTTGTTATTTTTAATAGCATTTCGGATACAATACACATATACTTTTGATGTCCTCTTATTACTAAGAGAAAAAACCAAGAACAACATCTATTATATACCTGACGATGTCTGTAGGAACAGACGAAAGCTTGTAGTAAAAATAACAACTAATACGGCAGAAATTTATATAAACAAGGATCAACTCATGCATAACGGATTTAGAGGTTTTTGCGTACTATTTGAATCGTTTGCAAGATGGATGTCTCGCCATTTAAATCATTAACCTTTGCATTAGTTTTGTATGAATAATTCATATATATATATATATATATATGTTTGTTTGTATGTGTCCTCTCTCTCTCTCTCTATATATATATATATATATATATATATATATATATAAAAAACTGATACAGTAACATGCAGAAGTTTGGTGATGCTGGGGGCCAACTCTTTGATTGCATGCTCCTAAGACTCAAGGCAGGGCCTATAGGCACTTGTACTGAGAAATGTGAGAAAGCAAGATATTTTAAATATGCGAAAACAGATGAAACATTAAATAAATCCTAATATAAACTAAATTTTTATTTCACTCTTTGATTAGATGCCCACCTGATATGGATGCTCATGGGCATCGCACCTTCTGCACCCCAACCCTTCTGCATGCTGCTGCACTGATATATTATAGCTATCTTCAAAAAAGAACCAAATTATTATAGCAGTGTTTTGTTTAAAGATTTCAAATTACCTTTGGAAAAAATCTATATAAGATGACCATTTAGTAACAGATATATAAATTTCATAAAATCATTTATTTCTATTTGCTCATTATTGCTTTTACTTTTGTTTCTGTTGCTCAAGGCATCAATTATTTATACTTACAACAATTATATTTATGCAGACAATCTCTAAATGCTGTTTAAAGTTTATTACAAAATGGAGGTTGGGTCAAAAACTCAGGACTATTATGAAAAAATATTGTAACAATTTCTTTTTTTAGCACCTTAGTAAGCAACTCTTCATCTTTAATTATCTGGCATAAGATGACAGATTTTTTTATCAAGAATAAAATACTGTTACTGTTTTAAATGGTGAAAGAAATGGCAACCTACTGTGAAAAAATCTTCTACCTAGTCAGTCATGAATCAAAAGAAACATGGTCGCCTAAGCATGAATAACATATGGCACTTAACTGACTGACTGTTTTAATATATAATTTTGGATCCTCTACTAACTGGCAGTTAGACTTTTGGCTGCAGGTTAAGGATTTTCTTTCCAATTTTATTTGTATATTTGGGCTACTATAGATTTTAAAGATTGTCCACTTATTGGTGGTGTTATTTATTTTGAACATGCGAGCAACAAGGACATTTTAAAGAAAATAAGAACTACTAGCAAACTTATACTTAGAATCAGAATGAAAGAGATTACTTTTGATTTAAAAAAAAAACATATACTGGGTCCCATGGGAAGAATGCTAAACTAAATACAAATTCAAAGCTCAAATTTAATATAAACTTAATATAATATTAGGGTGTAAATATATACACACACATATATAAATATATATAAAAAGATGGATAGATATGTGTGTGTATGTGCTTAGATTTACTATTGGTTAGCAGTAAATCCTTTAGTGGGAAAATAAGATTTACCTCAGATTTTAATGTTACATGCTTTTATGTATTGTTAGCGAAAGATGTTTTCCAAACGCTAAACAAGGAATTAAGAATAGAAAAATTTCATTAGAAACGAAAAAAACATAAAAAATAGTACTGAAATGTTATGTAATATCAATCTTCTTATATGGCAGTGAATGCTGAACAATCTCCTCACTAATAAAGAAGAGACTTGAAGCAAGAGAAATGTGGCTCTACAGAAGGATGCTGAGAATACTATAGACCGAAAATATGAGCAATGATAAAGTTTTTGAGAAAATGGAAAGAGAGAGTTGAAATTTCTAGGGTACATAATGAAGAAAGAGGGCTTAGAAAATGTGACACTCACAGGACATATCAAAGGCAAGAGGGATAGATGTAAACAAAGCATAAACTATCCAGTAAGCTTGAATTAAAGGATGGTGAAACAAGATTTAAAAGAGATAACAAAAAGATAAAATTTATTGTCAGCTACAAAGGACAGGAAATTGTGGAGAGCCATGATTGCCAACATCCTAAATGGACACAGCACATAGAGAAGGTTTTACTGCTCTTTGTTATGGAAGCATTCATTCTGTCTTTGTAGTAAATTGCTTTATATTAGAATGGTTAAGAAGCTAGTTAACTTTGTTAAAATTGTTAAAAATCAATAACACTTTTAAAAACTTTTGACATTATCTTTATTAACCTTAGAACACTAACCATCAATTAAAGTTACACTACTACTAACCATGGGTATATCATACCCGATTTTGAAAATATCAAAAAAAATATTAAATATAAATCTTTATTTGAAATATTTTACATGCAGTCACTTCAAACTTTGTACTTTGAGTTAACATTAATAGGAACTGAAAAACATATTCCCATGGTTAGTGTTCTAGGGTTAAAAAATGCTATTTTCTTTCAGTATCTTCTGCCCTCTTTCAGGCAACTTCATGACTCTAACCACCCAGGAATTAATTTTTTTTTCATTAACTTTGTAAAGACAAAAATAAATGATAACTTGAAGAAATCTAGTGACTAGTATGGTTAAGTGAAATCTTCACAGTCAAGTTGTCAATTTTTGTATGGTCACAAAAGAAACCTACTCTTGAATTATCATAATGGAATATTATACCTTTCCAAAAGCTTTTCAGCAATTCCTGTCTTCATACAGTCTAATAGGTAAAAGTACTTAACAAATTAATAGTTTAGTTCTCCAGAGAGATCTTATAGTTGAGGCCTGCCCTCTATTCCAGGCATATAGACTGCATCATCAACTTTGTATGATGATTGTTGCTTCTATTTCCTTAACTCAAAATCTCTTCTGTTTACCATTAATATTGTAGCACCGCAACTCAGACCAGACACCAGGTTCATTCACAGCATGCAGCTTCTTCCAGTCAAATGCTTATGACTTAAAAATAACTCTTGGACAGATCATCACCCATGAAATAAAACCATGAAACTTTTGCAGCAAATTTTATTTGGTTGCAACCTACTGCTGTAGTTGAAAGCATAGAATTGTGTTCATAATATATTTAGTTGAAGCCATAAAATTGTGTTCAAATTATTTACATTGCAGCATTAAATAACCCATAGAAGTTGATATATGGCTAAACAAAATCAACCAAATTTTTTTTGCTCAACTTACATAAAAATTCTGAATCAAACTGACACTGATATAACCAAGCTGATTTTCAACATTTTATTTGGATATTTTCAGTACATTGGCTATTTTCTGTGGCTTATGACCACATCACATTGAAACACTGGTTTCCATATGATCACCAAAGTTAAGCATAAAATTTGCTATATTTATGAAGCAAGAGTGCTCAATATCAGAGACAGAGCATTTGTAGATATAGACAGTATGGACATAGGGATCAACCCTGCATAGAGATTGTCAGTTTTATGCCTCAAATAATTATATATATATATATATATATATATAAAGAGGGAGACAGACAGACATTATGTTCCAGGATAAAATATTACACCAGAATTTCATGACTTAAAAGAACATATACTCAGTATAAGAGTCATATTGGTTTTATGTGTAACTAAATTTATCCAGATAGTTATGGTAAAAGTGACTTATAATCATAAATTAAATCATATATATATATATATATATATATATATATATATATATATATATATATATATATATATAAGAAACCCAGGGTCACAACCATCCTGGGTATGATGATAAACTACATCCGCATCCTGAGTAAGATGATAAACTACGTCCAACAGCAAGGCCTCTGATCATGAGATTTTGAGGAGTGTGAAACCATCACTGGTGTTCCCAGGTTCACCCTGACCTGGGGTGGTGGCGCCTGTTAGGGTCCCAGCTATGGGCAAATAGTTAACCCCAAAACTGGGGTAAAAAAAACACTATGAAAGTGTAAAAATACATTTTAATACCAGAAATACTTTGTAAAAAATTATTTCCATCTATAAATTTTTGAAAAAAATATATTACCAGCAATATATTCTTGAAAAAAAAATATTACCAGCAATATGTTTTTTGAAAAAAATTATTACCAGCAACACATTTTTGACAAAACAATATTACCAGCAATAAAAATTTTGACAGCATTGAGGTTAATATGCCATAAAACAAAACAAAACAAACCAAAACGTGGTCGGAAAATGTTCAAAATGTCCTCCGCTTGTTTCTACACATGAATGCACTTGGTGGATCATTGTCTGGCTGACATTTTCAAATACAGTCACACAATGTCAATTAGTTTTGCAGGTCCCCATGACACGTTGAAATGTCTGTGAATTATTAATGTCTGATACATAAACCAATTATTATAGGTGACCTCACAGATAAGAATCCAAGGGATTGAGGTTAGGGCAATGTGCAGACCTTGGAACTGGTCCTCCCCTACTTACCCATCTGCTGGAGCCCCATCATGCATGAACCACATGCATCTTCGTATTATCAGGGGTACATCTTCTAGCAGGTTTTGAGGTGTGTTCAAAATAAAGTCTCTGCAGACAGTTTCTGTAAGACATGCTTGGAGAACCATTGGACCTACCAGACAGTCACCTATAATTCCAGCGCACAAATTAATTGTAAACTGATGCTGGTGTCTAGCCTGTATTGTACTATGGGGAGTCCAACCTGCCCACAAATGTTGGTTGTGTAAATTAGTTATTCCATATCTTCCTAATGTTGCCTCATCTGTAAACATGACTGAAGAGATAAACAACAGATCGTCAGTTTGTGCAATAAATCCTCAGCAAAGGTTCTCTCATGGTGAGTGATCAGAAGGTGAAAGACCCTGCACACATTTTAAATGATATGGATACAGGAGCTGCTCTTGAAGTACCATCCACGTAGTATGACTTGCTAGGGCCACTTGACATGTGCTGCTACCTGGATCATCTTCAACAGCCTGTAGAATGTGTTCTTCATGGTCAGGCTTACAAGTGGATCTTAGTCTTCCTCAATCCATAGTTTATGGTGCCACAGATCCTGTCTCAGCAACAAGACAATAAACAGCAGCTAAGGTTAGATGATTCAGCTTCCTTTGGTCTGGAAATGCAATCTGATACAGCCGTGCAGCCTCATGTTCATTACCATTCATGTCACCATATGTAAGAATTATATCTGTCTGCTCATGATATGAATATCTTGCCATTGATAAATGGAACACTTCTCAGTTAACTCACTACTATGCATGTTAAAAGTTGAAGACAGACTAGCTACAAATGTACATGAATGACAAATGTAACCTCATCTACATGGCAACACAGTGCCATCTACTGTAGATTTATTTTAAACTTAATAACTTTAAAATGGAAGATTTGCAGATATATGTTTAACTTTTGTCCTTGTTTTGGTGTGAGGAACCTGACCCCAAAGTTTATAAAAGTATTTTTGATACATTCTATGTGTATATATATATATATATATATATATATATGACAAGAAAATTATAAATCTTAAAGGAGAAGCAACATATCCTCTTTCTGCTTTTGTAAACAGAAATAATAGACTCACAAAAAGAAAATTTTAATTTTATACTTAAGAAAAGATCAAATATTTGCAAGGTTAAAAATGGCTGCTTCCCATATGATATTTTAAATATGGATTATTTTAATGTAGATCATTAATAATTTATCTCATAGAAAGGAGAGTACCTTCTTTATAGAATAAATTCCTTGATTACCACTTCAATTGCTATGGCAATTTTTCAAGAAACTTGAGGCTTTTTATAAGTGAGAACTCATTTGAAAACCTTTCCTCATTATATCAATTGATGTGGGAGTTAGTGTTGTACCCTCATGCTTGGGGAAGGAGCCTAAGAGATTGAGGCATTTTTGGAAACTACTGAAATTGAAAGATATATCATGTATGTGTAGTAATTACTATGAATATTTTGAAATTCAAAAATAGTGGTTTATTTACTTTGATAGTTAAATCAAATTTATTTCAACTAACAAGAATCATAATGAAAGGTTTAAAATTCACTGATAATCTTTTCAGTATAGTTTTTATATTTTTCCTCTAAAATGTTGCAGTTTTCTTTCTGTACTTCCGTAAGCATCATAATGTACACGCTACATATTGTTCTCAACCTGACCACTCTACAGAAATAAAATACTCTATGTGGTTATGGATGAGCTGATTTCAACAAAATATTATGCCTTAAATATACATTTATCTCATAAGAAAATTTAGACAATCTGAAATTTAGATAAATTTACCTCGCTGAAGGTAACATCAGTCAGCTAAGTGACAAAACTTTACTAATATTAATTCTATATACATACAGGGTACAATGGATAAATTGTCTAAATTACGCAAAAACAAAAATAACACTGACATCTCATTTTAACAGATATATTTACCAAAATTGCACAAAAGTATCTTGAAATATTAAAGAGTAAATTTATTCACTAAAATTGCCATTGGCTTCAGATGACTTTGGAATCTCCTGAAACTCTTCTTGTTGCTGAATGCTGTCATAATCCTTGCCTTCAGTTCATCTCTACAAGGAGTTTTATTGGTCTCTCACTCAACTGTGTTCCACACATAATAATCAAGGTGGTTCAGTCTGGAGTAAGATTAGGTAGAGATATAAGGGATGATATGCTTGCAGAAATTGTCTGACAGCCATGACTGGATTCTCCTGATTGTGTTGCATGGCGCAGAGTCTTGTTGCCAGTCATAGGGTCTTCCAACAACTACCCTCTTGTATTTCCTCAAGGCACTTGATGTAGGCTTCCATGTTGAGTCTGAGGCCCTATGGGAAGAAGAATGGAGGTATAACTTTGCCATCACTAGTGATCACTCCAAACACCTTTGTAATCACCATTAAACTCATCCAACTCATATATATCTGCCACAACTCTAACTGTAGAAGTCCTAACATAATTTACTTATTAGAATGCACACTATGCTAGAAACAATATGTGGGAAAATCTGTATGGGCCTTTCACTACTGAATTAATAATTTTGGAATCGGATTAAGTTGCCTCCCCACAACAGATTATTACTTGTAGAACATTTCCATCTAGAAAAACATGGTTTTAATAGCCCTGCAAAATTGACTATTATTGAAAGAATAGAAATAGACACAAAAGATAAAATTAGGAAAATATTAGAAGAACATGAAGACAATTGGATTTTGCACCTCAAAATACATTCTCCGGACAGATTTAACAGCAAACTAAACAGCACAGATAGAATTAATATATAACTCCCATAGATTAACCCCTCATCATTTCTCTCTCACACATTATAATCTTCACATAATTGAATATACTCTACTATTGGTACATAGAAGAGGATGCTAAGGGCCCAAACAGACTCTCCTCACCCCTCTCACCCTCATCCATATTAAACATTCTTGCAGAGGTGTTGAGGTCTCTCACATACACACACTCACACAAATATATGCACATACAAACGTATACATAAAACACACATCCCCTTCCCAGCAACCAATAAAGCTGTCAAAATGACTAAGGAGGTAAATCTGACAATCATGAGACGCAGAATCTCTCCTCAAAAGAACTTGAAAAAGGCTTTTAGCCAATATAAGGACTGACCAAAAATTAATGATAAAAACAAATGAAAAATACAAGCAAAGTTCACCTTCTTCAGAGACAGTCATTCACCCCTGTAGTTCACTGCTACTCACAAGCAGAAATTTGTTTTCCTGATAATGGCCTTGTTGGCCAAAACTAGTTGAAGAACCTAATTTAAAAAAATAAAACACAAATATTAATATACAACCCAGTGTAACTGAAATTTTAATTTCTAATATTTTTTATTATTCCAGACATATATATATTGAACAATAAAAAAAAATATTAAAAAATTGAAATCCTCAGACACACTGGGTTGTAGATTAATATTCTTTCGTTTTTTTTTTATTATTATTATTTCATTTAGATTCCTTTCGGCCAAAATGGCCATCATCATGAGAAGAAATATTTCTGCTTGTTGGTAGCAGTGAACTACAGAAATGAATGTCACTGATGGAGAAAATGAACTTTTGTCTGTAGTTTTTATTTGTTTTTTATTTTTTTATCTTTTTAACATGAATCTTTTAACATTCCTTGTGTTGGTCAAACAGTCTCTTTTAAGTTGTTATTTGAGATAAGAGCTGGATGGATCTATGCTTCTCTGAATTCCCTTGGTCAGTTTGACAGTTTTATTGGTCCTGGAGAGGGGATGTGTCTCTGTTAAGTGTTTGTGTGTGTGTTATTTGGTTCTTAGGGAGTGAGTGAGTATATGTGTCAGCGTGTATATTGCTGTGGGTATGTGTTATCATTTGGTTCATTAGGGAGTGAGTGAGTATGATGTGTGTAAGTGTGTATATTCATATGGTTGTGTGTATAAGTGTGAGACCTCAACACCTCCGTAAGCATGTCTGTCTTGTGTGGGTGAGAAATGTGGGTAGGTTTTGATTTGTTGAGTTATATATTCGTACTATCTATATTGTTAAATTTATGGTTTAGCCCAGCTGGATATTGTGTTTTAAACCAAATATACATATATATATATATATTTGGGCAGTAACCTTTCTTTTAAAATTCTTTTCATTAAATACGGCAGACAAGGAACAGTTAATATATATATATATATATATATATATGCTGTATTCTGAGTTTAAAGCCAACCAGATGCCTTAGTTTTGCAGTCTTGTACAAGATTATCTTCAGTAAATTACTGTGGCTGCACTAGGAAATCTATGTACCTTCAAGTTTAACAGGAGATATCTGACTCACAACAAGTAATTGGAATTTAAAACACTTTCTGTTTCTGTTTTAGCAAGTACATTTATAAGCTTGCAAAATCCTCAAATAAGTAGTAATACATCAAATAATGACTATACTATCCAGAACGAGAAATCTTAATGTTAGATAATACTTTATTTTCTCCAAAGCAATGCCTGATCACCTTACTTGCAGAGATAGATCGCTGCTTGCTTTCTTCATACAAACCACATTGATTCAATTTCACTAAAGTATTGGTATCAAGTTGATTGATGGAATACAAGATTGTAAATTAGTAGTTATGGCAAAGTATTTTTGAGCTGGCAAGATAAATATCTTTCTAAGATTTAAAAGAAATAAATATAAACACAAAGAAAGAAAAAGTACCAGTAAAAATGGAGAAGAAAAAAATAAGATTGTGTATGACTTAGATTATTCAAAAAACATTGCTATTTTTTATTAAAGTGTCCAACTTGTATCGTGTTTTTTGATTTTTTTCCTTCATAATAATACAAATTATAAAAAAAAGTTATTCAGAAGATTCCATTTAGTTGTGGATGGATAATTTCTTCAGATTTTTTTTTTTTTTTAGATGCAAGATAGATGAGAAATCAAACAATTTTGTATATCTTCAATTTTTCTCCATTACTTTTTATTCTATTTTATTTTCTCAATATCCTTTCTGGTGGGCAATGGGCTGTAAGGAAAAATTTTAAGCTCAGCCATGCTATCCATTAACAGATAATTTTTTCTAAGAGTTTATCTTTGCAGATTTTTTTATTTTTTAGTCATACATTCCAATTTTGGCCATTTAGTGCTTGTCTTCTTTTATGCCATTCTATATAAACAGTTGATGAGAAAGAACGAAACAGAAACACAACCAACAAAGAAAAAAAAATTATATTGAATAGAATAAAATTTATTTGCACTATTTAATTTCAGACTATTGTCTTTTGTTGTTGTTACAAAAACGTTTCAACTGTTATTCTCTCCGGACTTCATCAGATGCATATCAATATTGGTAACCTACAGATTATTTACATTATATATCCATGAGACGATAACCTAGTTGATTAAAGCATTGGTTTGTCACTTTGGTGATATAGTAATTGTGAGTTCAATCTCTGGCCTGGATTGAGCAGTATTAAATAAGAACAGACATTTCTAGATTGGGGTGTGGAAAGAGAACAATCTGCCCCCATAGATTAAATAAAGTGTTCAGTTCAATACTCCCTGTAGGTTACCTTGATCAGCATACACCTGATGATGGCTTGAGGGTGCAACAGCCAAAATGTTGTGATAATAACAACAAAGATGAGGAAAATCGTCCAAATATAAATAATGTAAATACTAATAAATCCTCATCCCGGAAATTCAGACAGAAAATAAAATTTATTGTTCATGTGAAGTTCTAAAAACTCTCAGAACACTGATAAAAGTTTGAATATTTTTAATTCTTGAAAACAGAAGCAAGTTTTGCAGCTAAAATATTTTCTGTCTGCATGCATACATACATACATACATACATATTGTTATGGTAATTTACTCACACATGTGTGGATTCTCCCAGCTATAAATAGGAGCAGGTACTGCCTTTTGGAGATGGAAGTTTCCAGCAGTCAGCTCTGACAGTCAAACTGAACATTCTTGCTGTAACACTCTCGTTTGTATATGTTTCTATTACTGTTTCAGTTAATATATTTGTTTAACTCAATTCCTATCTTTGTGTCTTTATTTCTGGCCTTACAAGGCTACAACATATATATATATATATATATATGTGTGTGTGTGTTGTAAACAATAGGAATTATGATTACAGCATAATACTGATGATTATGATTTCACCTTATAAATTAAAACTAATTTATAAGGATTTCCAAATCCATCAAGTTAACAAGAAAAATCAAGACTAATTTTAAAAGCCAGGCAGAAGCAAAGAAAGAAATGGAAAAGAAAGATTAAAAGGAATAGTGAAAAGACAAGTAAGAGAGAGGGGGATGTAGGAAAGGAGACTATATAGGGAGTAGTAAGTCTAGATATAAACTTACTACTCCCTATATACTCTCCCTTCTCTTCTCTCCTACTAGTCTTCTCACTATTCCTTTTTAAATATTTTTTCTTAATATAAACTATCTAAGGACAATTTATTGTTAATAATATTTTATTTGTATGCATATTTTGGTAATTGTAAATTGTAACAATTTTTTTGTTATATAATTAATAATTAATATTTTTGTTTTAAAACTTCTTTTTTTCAACGTTCCTTGAATTTTATTTCATTTTTCTTATAGCCCCAACTAGGGGGTGTTAGGATTGGTATGTGAATTTGTGTAACTTCTTTCCATTTAAGCCAGACAACATCTGCCCTCCCCTTACCACAACTCAGACTGTTTGTGTTGTCTGTTTGGTTAGCTATATATCAATTTTTCAATTGCTGTCTCTTTTTTAAATATTTAATTTTAAATTTCTAGTTCCGACTGAATACAGTACACCATTTGAGTTGAATAAAGTTGACGCATTGACGTTAGTTGAAATAGTCTATACACATGAGGTAATTTTGGATTTCTCTATTATGTAATATATGTGTGTATATATATATATATATATATATATATATATATATATATATATATGTGTGTAGATGTGTGAGTGTGTGTGTGTGTATATATATATATATATGTGTGTATTTGTGTATTATATATATGAATTTTTAAAAAAAATTTACAGTTTGGTTCACTGCAGGGGTCACTCAAGGTGGAGAGTTACATTAAGAAGTAGTTTATATGGTTAGGAGGGGAAGATAACTGTTAACCCTAGACTTGAAGAGGTTAAAATTGTAGTGATCAGGGAAACATCCTGTTGGGAGTCAGTTTCACAGAGCACCTGTTTGAGTGGAATATACTTGTCACCGATCGAATGCAAAGGAAATGTGGGTGGTTTACAAGTGGCATGGCAGGTCCTAGCCATGAAGGTTAGACCTTTCAGAACCAAGGAATGTCGTTTTTCCGAGCACTTTCCATGGAAGTATTGACGGAGCAGTGAGAGGCTTGCCAGACCCTGCCTGTGAGAGAGAGAGAGAGAGAGAGGTTGGAGGTGGAAAAGAATTATTTTCCACCTCCAACCTCTCTCACTGGGAGACTCACTGAGGACTGGGAAGCTCCCCTCAAATATGTTGACCGTACTACTTTTTGTTTTTGTCTTGGTCTGGTTCTTATAAAGCTTGAGGATGTGTGTGTATATATATATATATATATATATATATATATATGTGTGTGTGTGTGTGTGTCTGTATTTTGGCGTCAATACTTCTTTCATGCACATTTCATTGAATACGACAAACAAGGTGCTTTGATTTAGTTTTTTAGACAATTTCTCTTGTGATCTAATAATTTTTTTTTTTTTTGGTTGATAAATTATATAAAAACTGTCCGATTATTCTTTTTATCCAAGCACTTTTTGCTATACATTTAGCCATTTTCAAGGTTGGAATATTAACAAGAAATAGTTTGTTGCATCTATGTATTTATATAATGTTTTCATTTTCAAATCATGGTCAAGATATTGTGTCCATGTTCATAGTTGATATTATTGAGGATTGTCTTTTTGTTTTTATTAATAAGGCTTCATAGACACAATATTTTGACCATGTTTTGAAAATGAAAACATTATATAAATACAAACTATTTCTTGTTAACAGCTAATATATTTCAACCTTGAAAATGGCTAAATGTATAGACAAATGTGTTCGGATAAAAAGAACAATTGGACAGTTTTCATATAATTTATCATCTGAAAAGAAAAAAATTATTAGATCACATGAGAAATTGTATAAAAAACTAAATCAAAGCACCTTGTCTGTCGTAGGAAATATATATATATATATATATATATATATATAATTGCAATCATGGAGGCAAAATAGCAGCTCCTGATGGACAGTTTCTTTGTCATGTATTATAAGTTCAAACTTGCAATTAGGCTTAAAACAATGTTATTATGCTACAGCCATTGCAAGGCAGGCTGTATATCCCAGCATCAATCTATATCAAGAGTAAAATGTTACAAATCCTAGATACATATGTCAACCTCAGTAGTACACTATCTTGAGATAATACACTTGACAAGGAAGTCATTGTAGACTTTCAAAGACTTGTGATACATTCACTAAACTCATATCATGATTTTGGTTACTATCATACATGAAAATAACAATCCCAAGAATGAATACTATCAACACTGCTATATTGATACAATTCTTGGGCAACCTACTGTAGGCATATCTGACATCAGGTTCCACCAGTGATACTTGTATTTTATACAAGAGATCTCATGGCAATCACATGCATATGCCGGATATGAGAGTGCTACAACTGATGAAAACAGCAAACACTGAATCCATGATTATGAAGATCCAGTTTAGATGGGTTGGTCACCATGACTGCTTACAGGATGCTTGCCTGCCAAAACACATGCTGTATGGTGAGTTCCCAAAAAGTAAATGTCCTCAATGCAAGCTATGCAACCACTTCAAGGACAATGTTAGGGACACATTTACAAAGTTCGAGATAATAACACCTGGAAACATTTTGCATCAGATATGAAGGTGTGGAGAAATCTGATTGTTGTTGGTGTGTAGTTTGGTTTGGTTTATTTTGTTTAACAGCATATCAAGCTCAGTGGGTTATTTAATGCCGACAACATTTTTAGGATAGATTCATATGAATAGAGTGTGTATTCTTTGGTTTTTGTTTATTTTGTTTAACGGCATATCAACCTCAATGGGTTATTTAATGCTGACAAATTTTTTTTATTGATGGTAATATTTTGTTTTGTCAAAAATCTGTTTCTGGTAACATATTTCCTTCAAAATTGTATTGCTGGTAATAATTTTTTTCAAAAAAGTATTGCTGGTAATAGTTAACTATTTGCCCATAGCTGGGACCCTAACAGGTGCTACTACCCTGGGTCAGGGTGGACCTTGGAACACCAGCAATTAACAGGTGGTTCCACGCTCCTCAAAACCTCCTGATCAGAGTTCCTTGCTGCTGGACATAGTTTAACGTTTTACCCAGGAAACAGATGTAGTTTATCGTCTTACCCAGGACGTGCATGTAGTTTATCGTCTTACCCAGGACGTGGATGTAGTTTAATGTCTTACCCAGGATGATGTTGTTGGCATGTGTTGAAGAATCTGAGTTGGTTACGCTGTACTAAAACAAATTGGTGGGCAATTGGAAAACATCAACCCTCTTCCCAATAGGTGCACAAAGAAGTCTCTCTCATGTGGCTGTATCTGTTTTTCAAGGTAAGGCCTCCTAAGCCATGAACATGGACATAGAAACACCCCTATCTACCAATATGATACCCAGTATGACTTTTCATGCAGCTTTTGTGACAAAATGTGTAGGTCAGCCAGTTGGACTACCTCGGCTTCATAAAATAAAACAACCAGATAATCAGATTGCTGTCAGAAGACTCGTCTGTAGTTATTGTGAAATGGCTTGCAAGTCACTTGCAGGTTTTTATGTGCCATTTAAGACATAATCAATGATATGGAGATTGTTCCTAAAATATTTATTTGGGAGATGTGAGTTGTAGAACCAGTCTTTTTCTGTCATGATGCAACTTCCAGCATATATATTACCTATGTACATGCATGTGTGTGTGTGTATATGTGTATGTATATATATATATATATATAAAGACAAAAGGAAAACTTATCTTATCCAATGTGTTTAATCCTCTGAGGGTATCTATCAAGGCAAATGTGAGGATTTTATTTTGTAACAGATATTTATAAAAAATAGCAAAAATATTATTAGCTTTTCAAAATTTTTAGGTATAGGAATGCTCATAAATATTCATCATTGCATTTAACTTGATAAAGTCCCTCAGAATCCAAAACATGTCAGCTAAGATAAGTTTTCCTTTTATCTTTATATATATATATATATATATATATATATATATATATATATATATATAGACACACACACACACACACACACACACACATATATTTATGCTGGAAGTGGCAACATGACAGAGAAAGACCACCTATTCATATTGTTTTTTACAGATATACTCTATCTGAAGTTTATATATATATATATATATATATATATATATATATATATATATGAGATATAAAATAAAAAAAGTTTGTGTTTGCCAAAAAAATATATTTCTTGATAAATTCAGTTTAACTGTCTACCTGCTGAGCTGAGAAGACAAGCATTGACCATTTTATTTGGTTAGTATATGTATATATATATATATATATATAAGAAAGATGATGCAATTCAAATGTTCAACAAATTTTTGCTGCTGCACTTTGTGAGTCAGAGTGAAGTCTTGCAAAGGTGCTTCTTTGATAGTGAAAACTATTTTTTTTTTTTTGTTAATTCATTTTTCAATCATTTCATCCCAAACAAGGTGATAATGCCACTAAGATACAAAATGTTACTGGAAGTGAAAGAGAATGAAAAATCTTTAGTGAGGAGAAAAGACAGTTAAAGAACTGGCTTCAACAAGACAGAAAATGGTTACTGACATTTCATTTAAAAAGATTGCAGCTGGCATGGAAGCAAGAAATCAGAAGGGAGTTCTATAAACAAGAAATGCAATAAAAGAAACTAAAATAGAACTTTCAATTTCATCTAGCTATTTCAACAGTAAAATGGTGAGACTTAGTTGCCAATCTAGTACGCTTAAATTCATGCTGTCAAGGTACCAAGGAAGAAAGTTCATTAGAACAATTGCTATGAAAATATTTATAAAAAAAGGAGAGGAAATCTACATCATGGTGGTGAGAAAAATGACTAATGTCAAGATGCCAGGTAAGAACCAATAACAATGTAGACACTTCTTTGGAAGTTGTCAAGAATCTTGAGATATAAAGCAGAGGCACCAAATCAGATATGAGAACAATATTTAATGTCTGGATGAATGGTAAATTTATAAATGTGCAAGATGAACTCTGGTTAGAAAAATTGTCTTGTACAACACAGTCAACCAGCTTTCATAGCAGAAGACCAAACAATTGATTCAATCTATGAGCCAAGTGTGGAATTGGAAGAGAATTTTCGAGCAAAGCATTGTGCTTTTGTCAACAGTAGACGACAGTACTTCAAACTGATTGAAGAGAGGAAAGAATGAGGATTTGTTCTTGTTCAGCACACTCTTACAGAGTGTCATTCTTATCGAGTCTCTATCAGTGAATAGTGGCTTTGCCTCATCGAGGACTCACTAATTTTCTTTTTTATGGACAAATTCTCCTAACACACATACATTTTTGTGACACTAAAGATTAATTTCTAAAAGTATCAAGTTGGACAATTATCAATGTAAAGGAAATAATTGAATTTACAAATATAACTTGAATTTTTGTCTCTCTTATCTGTGAAATTTTCTAATTAGAATTGTGGCAACAGTTAACAAATAAGAAAAAACTAAAAATATGATGAGGGATTTTGTCCAGAGTTATTTCACAATTACTGAATGCAACCTTTATGACTCCAATCACAACGTAATGATTGAAACCAGAAAGATAAGGATAGTTATCAGAAAACTTCATGAAATATTCAATGGCATCTTCTATGATATATCGAACTACTTAGAATCTGTTAGAGGCCATAATATTCTCATTCAGAGGAGACAAGATAGGTTAGAATGAATTGTATATTCAGACAAAATACAATACAATGATCAGAATTATTCCCAGGCCAGTTACCTGGTTTAGAATACTAAGTACAATATTGAATGAAATCTTACACCTTGAACAACACATTGTCATTCTAGTATGAAATTTATCAACCTGAATCCAAACAGATGTACTGAACTGTTATATTCTGAGTTAAAAATACCTCAAATATTGCTCCGTAGCTACTAGAAACTATTTAAGAAAAGGTAAGCTTTCACTTGATCATCGACACTTTGTATGTGTGCATGATGTTGCATCTGCCAAATTCTTGGACCATTCAATGTAAAGATTTATATCTTAGAGAATTAAGTAGGATGACTTGATGCTGTCTGGTTACTGATGCAAATTCAGGGCATTCAGTTCATTACCAAAGAAAACTGAAAATTGGAACACATAACCGTATATAGTATGGAGGAGATTTAGATTGGTGTTTTTATAATAATCAGTCAGAAGTGATTATTATTAACTAGAAATACCTGTGAAATTTTATCGTTTTCCAATTTGAATTTTCTGATGAATCCTTATTCTTAAGTTAATGATTGAATAAGCTTATGGCAAGTTCTATGATGATAAAATATCTGTAGAAATTCCCCTATAGTGTCATTAAATATTTGAGCTTAACAACTTTAACAAAATATTGCAATAACAATCATAAATAGGAATGTTGGTCATGACTTAAAAAAGTAAGTGGGTACAAATGAAGAGATTTGAAATTGAAAACTTTTTCCATTTTACTGAAAAAGGTGTTAAACACATGGAACTGTTATTGCCCCTTTCTCTATTTCTTTCTTTCTTTTTCTCACTGAAACCAAGTAGCATCTCTGATATGTCACAATCCAAATGGAAAAGGTCATTATATATGATGTATTGGCAGAGCATAATGTACAGAAGTACAAGCAGAATTATAAAACATTTGCTTTACATATTTGTGAACTTAGTCACATTTTGACTTAATATATATGAATATTTATTTTACTCATTCATACATTATTACATTGCAATCGTTAACTAATTAGTATCTAATCCATTATTGTTTGTTGTATATTTAGATACCCACAAAGGAAAGTGATACCAAAGGTTTAAAATTAATTTTTAAAAATGAGAAATTTTCTGGAAGTTTTATTTTAGTTTTTATTTAAAAATAATAGATTAAAATTGATATGTCCAATAAGCAAAATACTTTGCATTGAATACTTATATTCAAAAACCAATTTAAATTGATTGGAATGATTTTTTTCAAATCTCTCAGCATAACATAATTCTCTTTATTAAAAATCTTTCAAAAATAAAATATATATTTTTCTGAAACTTTATTAGAGGAAGATTAACTGACTTAAAGTTCAATTAATCTGATTTAAAACAAATATTACTTACTTTTAATTTAAAATATCTCAGAAAAGAATTTTTTAACATGGAGGTGGGTATTTTATGCGGTGTTGACAACTATCTTGATAGACTTAAGTTTTTGATTTTTTTCTATGGGGTACATATCTATTTACACTATTTACATTGTTTGGACTGTTGTCCTCATTTTTATTGCCTTATTCATGATGTTTCAGATTTCTGATTTCCTGCTACAATCTTCAAAAATTTAAATGCAATGCTAATCACAATCTTCTGTTTTCCTGAATCTTGTTCTTTTATTTTCCTTTCGTCTCATCTTCACTAAAATATTCTCATTCTCTCCCAGTAATCCATTGTGCCTTAGTGGAATTATCGCCTTCCTTGGGATGAAATGGTTAAAAAAAAAATCACATGACAAAACTGTTGACTCCCAACTATCACTATAAATGTTTGCATAGGTAGGGTTCAAGACTTAATAATTCTACTTCTTGCAGTAGGGGCCCATTTTTGGTGTGCCTTAAAGTGATGCAGAAAATATTGGTCATGGTTCTAATAACCAGGTTGAGAAGAACATTCTCATTGATGAGAGTTGAGAAAATGAAAAGAATCTAATGATTTGTGAGAAGTGGAAGGTTGTTGTTGTTGATAGCATAAACCTGATGTTGTGCAGTCTTTGAGGTTGCACCAACTACCAGTGTGATTCACGTAAGCTTTTTTGATTTCAGACAAAGGCAGTATGTTCTCCAAATAAACTATATATCTTGAGACTCTTGACAAAATCCCAAGAATTATCTGTAATTGATTCTATCTTAGCATCTCAACTTCAGTTGTTTTCCCTCCACCGTGATATGGTTTCCCTCTGTCTTTTCTACACATATTTTCATGGCAATTGTTCTGATAAGCATTCCTCATTGAAATCTCAACCACATGAATTTAAGTGTACTACTAGATTGGTAACTAGATCTCACTGTCTTTTTATCACTTGTCACAAAAAATCATGGAAACTTTGTCCATCGACATCTTTCTTAACTAGTTTTCTGACTGCTGGTTGAAGTTTCAAATTTGTCTTGTATATAGGAACAGAACTTTTGCAAAAAAAAAAAAAATTCCTCATCACTGATATGATAATTGAAATCATTTGTGTACTGATGTATTTGGTCTGGGGCTTCTGCTATATATCTTGAGATTCTTGACAAAATTCAAAGAAGATGTCTGTAATGTAATTGATCCTTACTTGGCAGCTCAACTTCAGTCACTTTCTCACCAATGTGACATGGCTTCCCTTTGTCTTTTCTATAAATATTTTCATAGCAATTGTTCTGATCACCATTTCACCTTGGTGTCTTGACTGTAGGAATTTAAGCATGCTATTGGATTCTCAAATCAGTCTCATTGATGAAAGTTAAAAAAATGAAAAGAATCTAATGATTTGGTGGGGAGGGGTATTTGTTGATGGTGTAAGCCTGTTGCTGTGCAGTCTTTGAGGTAGCAGCAGTGTGATTCAGGTAAGCTTTTTTGATTTCAGGCTAAGGTAACGAGTTCTCTAAATAAACTTGCTCAGTTTGGGCATTGCCTTGTGAATGGTAAGGAATTGTCTTGTTGGAGGTAGCAAAAAGCACTCCTGGCAGGTTATGCTTCTAATTGAGTGGATCCAACTAAGATTAATCTCAAACACTGAATAACAGTTTTTAATGAACGTAATATCCTCACATAGACTTATAAATGAGAATTTTGAGAATTCATCAATTGCTACAATCAAGTAATTAATGTGTCCTTGGTTATAATGGATATTTAATCATTCTACAGTTTGAGTAGCTGTAATAAGTTTAATCTGAGGAAATGAAGGAAATGATAGTTTCAGTTCAGTGCCTGAAAATTTTACAGAATGAATGCAAGAGGGATGGAGGAAAGCAACATACCTAGTGAGTTTGAGTAAATGGATGGCTGGACGTAGTTTAGGAGAGATGCCAAGACAAAATTAAGAGCTAAAAAGGCCTGGAAATGTTGTGATAAACATGGCAACAAAGATGAGGACAATAGTCCAAATAATGTAAATAGTGCACATAATACCTCATCTCAGAAATATAGACAGATACTGAAAGCACAAGAAATTGTGGAGAGCCATGATTGCCATATCCTGAAGAGACATGGCACATAGAAGAAGATTGTTGCCAGAGAACAAATGAAAACAACAAAGTATTACCAGTGAGTCAAAAAAAAAAAGATTTCTGGTATAAAAGATCATGGTGGAATGCCTCGTTGTAGGCAAGGGGAGTAATCTGGAGGATGGAGGAGTTGGTAATATACAGGCCAGATGTTGAAGCTTGTGTTGGGTCAGTAGTGAACTCAGTGACTGCCTGTCTTCTGCCTTGAGTGTCACAAGCAGATCCTTTTAAGCAGGCATAGTGGATACATTCATTTGTTTGTCACAGCTTCAATATGGTAGCTTTTTGTTCAGTAGGATAGCAGATTTCAGTCAGATTTAAACTTCACAACTGGTTTAACATAGCTGACACAACATCAAGCTACGACATATGATATCAGGACATTGCAATGAAGCATTCATAAGTATTTAAACTATTGAATGTTTCATAAGCTTCAGTCTTTACCAGGAAACATTTTACCTTGTTCACATATTGCTTGCAGACATCAGGACATTGCAATGAAGCATTCATGTGTATTTAAACTATTGAATGCTTTATAAGCTTCAGTCTTCACCAGGAAACATTTTACCTTGTTCACATATAGGCTGCAGATATCAGGACATTTATGAGTAGATGCATTAAAAATGGTTACTGTGACATTAGTTTTATAAGTCTCAAAAATTCTTCAAGAACACATGGTCCAACATTGGTTGAAATAATTCAGTGATTTGATCCAAAGTGTCGTGAGTTCAATACCTGGCAACAGCAGATGTGCAAAAAAACTTGGAGAGTTGATTTACTAAAGAGAAATAACTAAAACTGAGATATCCAGAAGAGGCATAGCACATGGAACTAGAATAATCTACTCTGGTGGACAAAATAAAAGATTCAGATTGAAATTTCAATCACCTGAAGAAGGTTGGAGTGTATAATGTAGGAAATGTTGTGAATATGTCAATAAAGATGAGGACAACAGTTTGAACAATGTAAATAGTGTGAAAATACTCTAAACTATTGAATGTTTCAGAAGCTTTATTATTCACCAGAAAACATTTTACCTTGATCACATGACTTTCAGATACAGGTTGAGTATCCTTTATCTGTAATTCCAAAATCCAAAAATTTTTCAGGTGCTGATAAAACTTGCCACAAATGAAAAATTTCAAAAAGCCCAGTAGCATAGCCTACATTGGCACTAGATTTTTGTCAGCAATCATCACAGTGACACCATCATTTGTGGATTACTTACCATGTGTTTCATGCTCAGTAAAGATATTATTCAAAATGTCAAAAAGTCCTGCATTTATATATTTTTTGTAAGTGGCGATCACATTGTTTGTCCACATACAGAAAGTACAAAACATTATTTTTATGTGAATTCTTAATTTTAAAAAATTCATGTGAGCATTACATGACTAACATCATTAGCAGTATCTGTATGTACACAAAATTTATTAAATTTTATATAAAACTACCTTCAGGATATACGTGTAATATGTGTTATGAAATGTAAAGTGATATTGTGTTTATGCTTGGGTTCCATTCCTAAGCTGCCCCATTTTATAGATGCTATGTACAAATTAAATAGTCTCTATTCCACAATCCAAAAAAAATCTGAAAACTAAAACACTTCCAGTTTCAAAGAATTCCAGATAAAGGATTCTATATCAGGACATTGCAATGAAGTATTCATGAGTAGATGATTTACACAAATGTTCCACAAACTTCAGTATTCACCAGAAAATAGTTTTACTTTGATCACATATGATTTGCAGATATCATGACATTGCAATGAAGCATTCATGAGTCCATGTTTTAAACTGTTAAATGTTTTACAAACTTCTATATTTACCATAAAACATTTTACCTTGGTCTGAAAAAGATATTCACTTTGTCTGATATGCAAAAATGTCTAAAACTTGATTCAGTGTTGTCAATTTTGTAGTTAACTCAAGCTCAAAAATTAGCTCCAACCTAGATTTGTCTAGTCAAAAGTAGTATTTTATTCACATGCTAACTATTGTCATCATCTTACTTATTATAAAATGCAGATTGTGTGTGTTTGTCTGTATGTTTATATATTGGATCAGATTTCCTACATTTTTCAACCTTTTTCAACAAAACTTCACAGGACTGCGTAAAATTACTTTGCAGTGGTTCTGACAGCACCAAAAATTGGAAGAACACAATTGTTTTTGCACAAAATCAATTTGAAAACACGATTCTGTCGCCAGAATGAAAGTGGGACAACTCATATCAAGTTATACTTATTATAAAAACCCAGGTTGTGTGTGTGTTCATTTATATATGAGATCGGATTTCCTACATTTTTTTAACCGATTTCAACAAAACTTCACTTATTTTTGGCAGGTAGTGTTTCTTATTGTCTTGCACACTTTTTTCTTTATTTTTACATTCAGAATGCCTTAAAAATTCCATTTACAAGACAATTGTTTATAATAAAATTCTATTCAATCGATAGACTCATAATGATTGAAAACAATGTTTTTGTTTGAGTTTGGGTTTGACCAATTCATAAAAAAAAAACTAATTAAGTCACGCGTGTCCGTCAACCTTAAACAATAATCTTTGTCAATTTTATTTTTCAGTCTTTATGATGGTCGATACTTGATCTATCTCTTACTGTTACATCCCCAGGCAATCCTGCTAGTCTTTGTTATTATTATCACAATGTTTCAGCCATTGTGCCTCTGCCCTTCATCAGGTGTATGTCAATCCATTTTACCTACAGGGAATTCTGAACTGAAACCCTTATTTAATCTATGGAGATAGAATGTTTTCATTCCACTGGCTATGTCCAGGGATATCTTGCCTTCTTTGTTGTTAATATCACAACATTTAGGCTGTTGTGCCCACTAGCCTTCAGATGATCCAGATAAACTTCAGGTAATTTTAAACTGAATCCTTTATTTGATTTTGGGGTGTAGATTGTCTTTATTGTTTATGTCTTTTTGTTTTAAGCATTGCTCTGTTATTACACACTTTGTTTTCACTGGGTCCAAGTACAGACTGCCCAGCCCAGGGATTGAACTCACTGTTGGATTTTTATTTTATAATGGCTCCCTACCTTAAGTAGTACCCAAACAAGAATAAATATGAGGTACTAAAAAAGGGAAAATGAATAGAAGGGTGCCAAAATATTTTTTTATTGCATACAACAATGTAAAACAACAATACAACATAACATAAACATGGTATTTACAATCGACAAGGTTTACATTCAGTAAGTTTCCTACCAGTATATATCTTCATTCCCCAGGGTCTCAGTTGAGATGCTGGTCACATGTGTATGGCCTCTTCCCAGGACTGGACTGACTCTAATTGTGTCAAAGGCCCCAATTCATCTCAGTTGTCCTTACTATTTAAAGGGCATTAACTCACCTCACTTTATCTGCTCACTAGGTAGAGAGTTCTATTTAAATCCTACATCACAATAACTATGTCACTAAATTTACCAACCAACATTGTAATACACCAGGCTGTTGTTCCAAGTTATTATCATTGGGTAGCTTCAAATAATATTATCAAACATTTATATCGTGTTCTGTTTCATATTTTCCTACAATGGTAATATTACCAAGGTAAACAACTGTATTAAGGAGGACTTCTTCATCAACAAATTTATTGATTGTATTCTGAATGGTTGCCACATTATTTGTGACAATAAGTGGTATTTGTTTCAGTAGGTAAAGGAATCCATTAATATCAAAATCAACATTACATGATAGCTGGGACTCTTCCGATTGAATGTTGAGTAAGAACAATAACTCAATGGATCACTGGCAATAATTTCAATCTTTCTTAATGGATATATATCAAACTCAATTTACAGGCTGACAGTATTAGAATAGTTTATATGGATAAACCATGTGCACCTCAGAGAAATGAACTCAGCTCAATGAATCTCTCTGTTAACAAAGGCTCAACTTCTTGAGCAATAGACTACTGATCAGCAACACTATACACATGAGACTTTGTTACAATATCATATTTGGCTTCATAATTGAAAACTGTCATGACATTGCTAAACTTAATTTTTATTCATTTTTTTTTTTTTTATCAATTTATCCCAAGTTAGACAGGGGGCTACTCAGAGTGGAATAGAATGAAAAGAATTTAGGTGGAACTGAAAATCCAATCCTAAAAAAAGGGATAAACCTCTAATACTGTTTAAAAGATGAGGGAGGAGTGTGAACCAGGTGATGTATGAATCTACCTACTCCTATTAAGAAAAAAAAAGTAAATAGTAAATAAATTTTCAAAGTTTAGGTGTTAGAAGTATAAAGTTGAAGTAAAAAATAGTATTCTGCTAAAACTTATTATGTGGAGGAGCTGAAAAGTTTTCATCCTAACCAAGAAGTGAATTTTTCAAATACTGTTATTTGGTCAGATTTAGGGAATCGTACCGAAAGTTTTTCTAACCCCCTCATACTATGATATGCTCCTTTGATAGGAACCCATTTGGAGGATGTGACTACAGAGAGTGCAACACCAAAATTTAGAGGTGCATTGTGATAGCAAAAGATGCTTTCCAAATGCTAAGCAACATATTAAGAAATAGAAAAACTTCATTAGAAATGTAAAAAAGACTACTGAAATGTTATGTAGTATCAGTGCAGTAAATATATAGCATATATATATAGCAGTAAATGCTGGAAAATCTAAAAAATGAAGAAGAGACTTGAAGCAACAAAAATGTTGTTCTACAGAAGGATGCTGGGAATAATCACGAACTTGAATATGTGAGCAACAAAAAAGATTTAGGGAAAATTGAAACAAAAGGACACATGTATAACAGAAGAAACAGATAGTTGAAATTTCTAGGACACATAATGAGGAAAAAGGGCTTGAAAGATTTGACACTCAGGGCGTATTAAGAGTAAGAATGACAGAGGAAAGCAACGCATAACCTACCTAGTAAGATGAATGGTAGGACAAGGATTAAGAGAAACAGCATAGACAAAATTTATTAAGAGCTACAAAGAACAGGAAATTGTGGAAAGCCATGATCGCCAGTTTACTGAAAGGAATATAGAACAAGATAATGTGACATATTTAATGCCAGGTTCAATTTTTAACTAAAGCCATTGAATTAGTTTGTATTCTATGAAACTATCCAGCACTGGATGAATCAATTAGGGTTGATAATGTTTAACTGTTTATCCATATGGGGATGGTTGAGGATGACAGACAGTGAGGAACAGTTAATCAATATGGCAAACAGTAGATGCAATTTTGTTTCTGTTTTGACTGACTCAATGTCTAGTTTGCTACAAGAAATGCATTAGCTATCTTGAACTGAACATTTTGAGTGATGATGCAAACTATCATTCAAGGACCTATATAGTTTTGTTTTATAGTAGAAGCCTCTTTGTAAAAATGGTAGCATTTTTATTGGAAACATATTTTCTATAGATAGAGCAGCACTTAACTGAATGGCAAGCTCAACCCAGGCACAAGACTATGAATTTATTGGCCATACTCAACAGTCTTGTATTTCACAAAAGTCTGGTTAACACTTTCCCTGCTGACTGTTGTTGGCCACTTTTGCAGGGAAATAGGAAATTGCCATTTACTGGAAATAAATGACTATAAAGTTACTGATGAGTGTTTCTCATAGGCACAGGCATTTTGGTTTCAATATCTCTATCTATAAAAGGCAGGATGTGTGCGTGTGTGTAACGAATGCACGGCTGCAATTTACAACGGAATTGTACCAAAATTTACATGCACATGCTCCAAGTTAGTGGGAAGGCCAAGACTGACTTTGCATTTCCTAACTCCCATCGATAGTGGAAATAATTGATTTTTTTCATGCTTCTACGGCAGTTTTCATGTAGTTTGCGGCCATTTTCTACTGGCCAGAGTGAGAGCCTATAGCTGGCTGCCATGAATAGGCAGGAAGATTCTATTGGCCAGTGTGAGAGCCAACAGCTGATTGACATGAATGTTAACTAGCATGCTAGCATGCAAAAAAAATCGATAGCTGCATTCGTCACAAGTGGGAAAAATTTAAATCTGCATGGCACTTTACTCCAATTGGCTCATTCTCTTGCTTAAACTCAACGTTGATTCTGATTCCGCAGAACTGGGTTAGATGTGAAAAAGTATTTGTTGTTAACATTCTTTTTTCATTCGGTTTTTCCAGTTACGAGTCCTTTTTTAAAGCTGATCATTTTGTGTTCATTTTGTTTAGTTCTTTTTTCGTAACAGATTTAATGTTTAGTATAGAGCTTAGAAAAAATTTGCAGTGTGAGATAGGCAAGAAGTAAGGCATGCAGCAACATCAGCACAGCAAAGGGCACTCCTTTAAAGGCAAAAAAGGGGAAAAATATTTTAAGTCAAGTGATAGCGATTGCTGTATGAGTTGTACGATTTTTTAATCAAGCACGGGCAACGCCAGGCCATGCTGCTAGTTCTACAATACAAAGCTAAATGACAAGCCCAACAAACTATATTATAAAAATACATCACAAAACAAGCTATGTTGTATACTACTATATGTCTATGCTGGTTTAGAAATAGCAGCAAGTGTTTGTTAGTGTATATGCTGCTAGGAAAGTTGGTTCACTGTGTCATGCAAGACAATTTTTCTTGCCAGAATCTATCTTACACATTTATAACTCTATCATTTATCCATACTTTGAATATTGCTGCTAAATCTGGTCTAGTGTCTCTACTATATATTTAGAGATTATTGATAAAAGAATACAAAGAAGATTTTGCAATGTTATTGGTTCTGACTTGGCTTCAGTCACTTTTCTACTATCATAATATAGCTCCTGCACTTTTTTTATAAATACTTCCATGGTAATTGTTTTTGTTAAACCTTCCTCTATGATGCCTAGACATTATGAATTTAATCTCAATACTAGATTGTCAGAAAAGTACCTTCATTTTACAGTTAAAATGGCTAGATGTAACCATAAGTTCTATGCTAACAGTTTCTTCTCTCACACTTCTCACTTGTGGAACTCTCTTCCAGCTTCTTGCTTCCCAGTTGACTTTGATCTTCAACAATTTAAATGCAATGTTATTCATTATCTTCTACATTCTTAATTCCTTTTTTTTATTGTTCTCTCCCCTTAATTTTTTTTTCTCATATTCTTTCACACTCAGTAACACCTTGTATCTTAGTGGCTTTATTGCTTTGCTTTGAGTGAAATGATTAAAAAAAGCTCACAAATGCCAGAGACCAACATTTTAGCATCTAGAATATACATATATATATATATATATATATATATATATATATACACACACACACACACACACACACACACACACACACGTCAGCAGCAGGTAATGTAAGTTTCATAAATATGCATAAGTATGTCCATGGCAGTGGAAGTTGTAAATGTCAACTCCTAGTTCTGAAACAGTTGCTGACATAGTGTGCCAGATTGAAACCCATTTCTAGAAGCATCTAGAACCAAGTCCTGATGGTCATGCTCTGTGGTATCATCCATTAGCTTATAGATTTTTCTCAGCTTGTCAAGTCCTTGAAAGTATTCATTAGTAGTTTTAGTCACTAATTGTCATCCTCCTTCCAGTGTACACCCAAGAAATGGAACTGTGTTTCTTTTGGTTTCATGTTGGCTCCACTTGTTTTTTGGACGATGATATATTCAAAGAGTGCAAAACTTAAATTTGTTTTTCTTTAACTCTTGGAGAAAGACCAGTAATACTACATTTTCATAAAAAACTTTTTATTATTCTGCAAGCCAGCTGAATACATGTAAACAGAAAAAAATTTAAAGCAGCTGTATTCCTTAGACAAAAAAGAAGATAGTGGAAAGATGATTTAACAAGAGAAATATTTGTCATCAATTTGAAAAAGGAGATTCATTCATATTATATAAACTATCTTGCTTGTTGGCTATTGTGGCATGTGAGGGCTTTCTTACCTTGCAGTAATGGAAGTAAACAGCAGGATACAACTGGAAATACTGGCACTCATAAAAATACTGACTGATCCCTATTCAGCTTCTTTTCCACTTTTCCTTTTCAGCAGCTGCTACATTCAAGGCCCAGCTCAAAGGGTTACTCCCAACCCTTGCCGCAGAAGACACAAGGCCCCTCCTAGAAAAGGAAAAACTATTACACATAACCCTTGCTGCAGAAGACTTGTACCAGTCCTAGTAGTGTGGTTTCTCATTCCTTGTGGGAACTAGTGAAGAAATCTTTTTCTGTGAAAGATTTACTCAAGGGAAGGCCTTTGTTAACTGGGAAACCCAAATGCGTTTTCCTGTAAAATACAACTTATTAAAAGGTGTTAAAAAGTTATTTCAAACTTTGAGTTTGTTCATTCCACTCTCATTGCTGAACACACACACACATACACACACACATGCAACCAGGAAAAATTCCTACAAGATTCAGTTCTTCCCTCTAACAGAAAATAAATAATTTTATGTAAGAGACTAATGTAATGTAATAACCCCTATGAGTGACTACATTATAGATAATAACTACCTATAACTATCTGTAAGTCAATGAACTACAGAGACTAGCTGGGATCTGTTGAGTACAACTCAGACTTACGCAAGAACTACCGACCTTCCAATAGTAGCACTCACTACTGGATTGACTTGCAAAGATCTTGTGCATATCTGTTACCTTTATTCTTATTGTACTGTTTTTTTTTAAATAAACCTTATTTTATCCATTTTGTTTGTCAAGTATATATTTCTTATTAGCACAGAATATAACAGAGACAAACTGTTTGTTCCAAAGAAAACATATTCAGTTCATTGAGAACCTAATTTAAAAATGTGAAGAATTTAGATTAACTCATTTTTGGGGTCTTTCAGATTTTTGCAGAGCCAAGTTATATGATTATTCTGATACAATATGTGCCAAATATCCAA
This sequence comes from Acanthosepion pharaonis, assembly GCA_903632075.3. Taxonomy (NCBI): domain Eukaryota; kingdom Metazoa; phylum Mollusca; class Cephalopoda; order Sepiida; family Sepiidae; genus Acanthosepion; species Acanthosepion pharaonis. Next base: position 1,101,309 of record CAHIKZ030000890.1, on the reverse strand, counting down.
AAGAGTAATTGAAACATATGTTAAAACCAATTTTTGTAAAGCCCCCAAACAGTGTCAAAGGGTGAATTAATAATGATTTTGAATATGTGCTGACATTTCTGAGGATGTGAGGATATAAAATAATTTCATTTATTTCAAAATAACTATCTTAAAACAACTAACAAAAAGCTTTTTAATGTAAACATTGATTAGTACAACACTATTAATGGTCTTAAAGGAATCATCAGTACAATAAAAAAAATTGTGTATTTAATAACATTCAATAATTTTAATATTATGCAATTTAGCTGAATTTAAATCTAGATTTTAACATTAATCTTAATCTAGATTTTAATTATGATTTAATAAGATTTTAATAAGATTGTATAAAAAAAAGAAAACTGACCTTTTCTAATATTTTTATATATGTGATTTCTATTGTGAATTGTAAAATACCATATTTTCTTGTGCATGATATGAGAAATTTTTAATAAAAATTAAAGGCAATTTATTATACATTTTCAGAAATTTTTACTTAGCTTAAAAACCTCTTATTTGAAACAGCAAGATTTCAAATTGTTTTATTCCTTGCTAACAGGAATATATATTTGAAAAACACGGTGGATAAAATAAATGAAGGTTTATTGTAAGAAAGCAGTTCAATAGGAATAAAGGTAACAGTTATGCACAAGATCATCGCAAGTCAATCCAGTAGTGAGTGCTACTATTGGAAGGTCAGTAGTTCTTGCGTAAGTCTGAGTCATACTCAACAGATCCCAGCTAGTCTCTGTAGTCTGTTGACTTACAGTTACTTATAGAAAGTTACTACCTCATGGGGTGTCAGGTTATTCCATTACATCACAAATATACTCAACACAATATATAATAAAACATAAAGTAGGCAGATGTTGATAACAATTGTTTACAAAAATGAGCCATGTCATTATAACATTGAGCCATGACTTTATTTATAAAAAACATTGAGCCATGACATTATTCATAACAAATACTGAGCCATGAAATTATTTATAACAATCATTGAGCCATGACAATATTTATAACAATCATTGAGCCATGACATTATTTATAACAATCATTGAGCCATGACATTATTTATAACAATCATTGAGCCATGACAATATTTATAACAATCATTGAGCCATGACATTATTTATAACAATCATTGAGCTGTGAAATTATTTCTAATGAACATTGAGCTATCTCTTCTTTTCTTCTCTTTTATGTTTTATCTCATTTTCTACATTGATCCTACCATGTTGGAAATTAATCAATTAATTATCATTATTTTGGGGGCTTTTTCCAACATCTTCCCTTAAAACTTGCTTATTACTTACATGCTCTATCCATGATATCCATTATTACATCCATATCTCAGCTCCTTCAAATCTCTTCATTTGTACATTTGACATTCACTGCCACATGAAGGATTAAGTTATTTACCCACAGGACAATAGCCACATACATTAAAACATTGATTTGTCACTTTGGTGACATATTGATTATGGTTTCAATCTCTAGGATGGGTGGTCGATACTTGAACTAATTGGAAATTTCTGTAGGTTACCTGGATCGACATACACCTGATGACGGGCGGAGAGTATAATGGCAAAAAACTTTATGATAACAATAACAAAGATGAGGACAATAGTCTGCATGTGAATGCTGTAAGTAATGATAACTGCTTATCCCAGAAATTCAAACAGAAAAAGATTATATGTTTCAGTTTGCGAAAGGTTTGTTTCACTATTCTTGTGTGTCTTCATATTTCTGTGTCACATCTCTATTTTGTTTTAAAAATCATTTCACCCCATGCAAGGAGATAATGCCACTAAGATGCAAGGAGTTGCTGAGAGTGAAAAAAAATAAGAAAACATTAGAGAGTCGAAGCAACAATAAAAGAACAATATTTAGAAAGAAGGAAGATGGCAGTTGACATTTAAATTTTTGAAGGTCCTAATTGACATGAAAACAAGAAATCAGAAGAGATTTCCACAGGTGAGAAGTGTGAGAAAAGAAACAATTAGAATAGAACTTACAGTTACATCTAACTATTTCAACATTAAAATGATTAGACCTAGTTACCAATCTAGTAATATGTGAATTCATGCAGTCAAGGTACCACAGGGGTAAGCTTATCAGAACAATTGACATGTAAATATTTATAAAAAAGACAGAGTGGAGCCATGTCATGATGGTAAGAAAATGATTGAAGTTGAGATGCCAGGTGAAGGTCAATAATATTGTAGATCCTTCTTTCAATTTTGTCAAGAATTAAAAGATATATTGCTGTAACACCTGACCATATATAGCAGTAATATTCAATGCACAGATGAATGTTAGTTTTATAAACATGAAAGATAGACCTACAAGATGATTAAATTCCTTCACTTGCTTAATTTTGACATCCCCAGTTATATAACCTGCAAATCAGATGTCCCTTGTGCTTACAACCAGATATTGTATCTTTTTATAGTGTTTTCTTCTTGCTGACATTGACTACACTCTCTAACAGTTATTTCAATTTTCTTTCTTAATCTGTCACCAGTACAGTATGGTATCAACTGCATAGCATATTTTGTTAAAATTATGTCCATCAATAATAAATCCTGGTTGATCATCTAGTCCCCTTAGACGTGTCTTATTGTACAGGTTAAATAGAGCTGGAGCCAGTAGCATTGCAGAAGGTAGATGCAAAAAGTGAGATGGCCCTGGGCATCCATATCGGAAGGGCAAATTTAGTTTGTGAGATTTGAAATTGTCTCTTAACTTCATTGTGCATGTGGCCTACAGTGTTTTGATAAGCAGGACCAGAGTAGCCCACCCCCATATTTGAGACTTAGAGGTATATAATCAAGGACATCAGCAAACCTCTGGCTGGGGTAAATATTTTTCTTACCTTTACATAAATATATATATATATATATTTTGTGGTGTGTATGGGTGGGTGTGACTAACAGTCAACACACAGTGGCTATAGTCTATTTCTTGCTTAAATGCAATCATCAGGCCTGACAATTGAATTCAAGCAAGAAACAGACTGTTACCGCTGTGTGTTGACATCAATGTCCACTTTTATATTTACCTATTCTCTATCCCTGATATTGAGCATTTTAACCCATAAATATAGCATACCTTAAAATATATATTTTTATCATATATATATATATATATATATATATATATATATATATATATATATATATATATCTTAAGACATGTCTCATTAAATAATTTAGACAATTTTTTCTACCTGTTTTTAATAGGATCCCCTCATATTTACAGATGAGTTTCTTAGTATCCTTATCAAAGGAAGAAAGAAAATTACCATGTTGATGTATATCCATTTTATTTTTGAGAACTTTCAACATTAGCACAATGTCATCTTCAGAGTCTTGCTTTTACTAAGACAAAATTGCTGTGTTCATCCGAAATTTTTTTTTTTTTTTACTTATTTCCAGTCCATAGTATTCTCTGCATCCTTCTGTAGAACTACATTACTGTTGTTTCAAGTTTTTCTTCATCTTTTTGGAGATTCTTCAGCATTCATTGACATATTGGATCACTGATATTACATAATATTTCAGTACTCTTTTCTTTATCTCTAATGAATTTTTTTTGATTTCTTAATTCTTTGCTTAGGCATCTTTCACTATCCCAATCTGCTTTCAGACTTAAGTGTCACACTTTCCATTCTTTTTAAAAAAAAATGACCAGATATTTAAAATCCATACTTGTTTGATTTTTTTCACTTAAATTTTTAATGGTGAGCTGTTCTTTTTGCTAACAACTACACATTGTGTCTTTTTACAATTGATATTTAGTACATTCTTTTCACCTTCCTTCACTACCTTCTGTAGGAGTTCTTGTAGTTGCCTTTCTGTATATCAACATTGTGTCATCTGCAATTCTTTTTTTTTTGTTAAGATTGTGGCCACCAATAATGAATCCTGGTAAGACATTTAAAATTCTCTCAGAATTGCTTCGCTGTAAAGGTTGAATAAATCTGGTGAGAAAACACATCCTTCTCTTACACCCTTTTCTATTTTTGTATATTTACTGAACTCATTTTCTATCTGTATGCAGGTGGTTTGGTATCAGTATAGTTGATTTTTGCCTGACACACACATGTATGCACATGAATAATAACAATTAATGCAAATAGGTAAATTTTCTCTATTGTCAAGCTGCTTTGTTTGTAAAGAGCATAAACTTCACAAGTCAAACTAAAACAGCTGCAAGCTAATGATAGATTCATCTTTACAGCAAGAAGAGATTGAAATTTTTGATTTAATATTTCTTTTTGTGATTAATAAAATTTGATATCAGATATTATCACTTATCATAATATTCTATGCTATTAGGCTCCTTGGTAACTAATGTTCAATTTTAGAATAAACCATTCAATTGTGTTCTAATATTATTATTATGATACTTGTACAAAAACATGTTACTCATTCCTAATAATTAAATTGACCCCTTTGTTAATTTTATGTCAAAATCTTTCAGAATTTAACTTAAAAAATTTTATACCCCTGATCTTTAACATGAAAAAAGAAGAGGGTTTATGGCCATATCATATTGAAACACCAGTTCCCATACAAGCACTGAAGTTAAGGAACATTAAGCCTGGACAGTACCTTAATGGGTGACTATTTGTGAATATCAGGTGCTATACACTTGGATGTGAAGATGGTGTAATGGATAATGGCTGGGAATTATTAATTGGAAGGCTGTGTTCCAATTCCAGTTGGGTTTATTATATTATTTTATGCACAAATGCCCTTGGGAAACTTATGAATCCGCCTCTTCTCTCTCCAGCTATGGGTTAATTAGTATCACTAACTCATTATTATCTTCAGAAAAAAAATTCTTACAATCTAAAAATATTTTGGCAAAGGGTTGATAAGCTATAAAAAAATTAATCAATCATTAACCAATCAATGAAAAAAAGAAAAGATGCCTAATTTTTTGCATGAGGTTAAGCTTGATCATAATGCTTCTCAAACTGTTGCCAACATTAACAGAGCATGGGGTGAAGAATACAGTACAGCACTGGTTTCTGAAGACCCTCAGTTTTGAAGATTAAAGTCATAGAGGATGTCTATCTGCAATTGACAATCGACATCTGAAAACACAAGTCAAATAAAACATGTTAGAGAAATATCTCATATAATGGATGTCAGCCATTCAACAATATCGGACTATCTTGAGAAAATTGGTAAGGTGAAGAAACTTGATAAATGGGTTCTGCATGAACTTGGTGAAAAAATTTGGAAGTAGCATCTGCTAAATTCAAAAGGTCCATTTCTTGATTGAATAGGGACTTGTGATGGGAAATTGGGATCCTTTATGGCGATTGCATACAATCAGCTAAATGTTTTTCTTGTGGGATTGCTGGTATGTTTGGGTAAATATTTAGTCACCATTATGTTGCAGGAATTAACACTTTTTAGAGTAATTATCAATGGGGGCGCTCTTGAAAAATTTATCCCACAAACAATATTGATTGACTCAATATGGGTCCGAGTAAAAATGAGCAACACAAAATTATAAAACAAATGACAACAAATTTCATGTATTGACAAAAGGAATTACAATTAAAATAATAGAAGAAAACCTTTAAAGTCTAATTACATAGAAAACCTTTAATCTAGAGAATGTGCATTTTTGTATGTGTGAAATTTGTGAAGGAGTACAAAAAGTCAAGTGAGAAAAATGAAACAATGAAAATGAATATACCCTGGGGAGACATTTTTTTCCGATGTGTGACTATATCATATAGCCTATTCATTTTCATTGTTTCAGAGAAAAGAGGCTATGGAAAAATGCACACTTTTATACAGTCTTAAGGAGCACTCTCTAGAGACAGTTTTTTTTTTAGGAATGTCAAATAGAATAACTGACAGCTTGATCATGACAAAGGACCCAAACACTTTCCAAAACTGAAATTGCAACATCAGAAGATTATAGTGACTTTCTGGGGATTAGATTTTATGATTAGAATTTGAAATTCAATATCATAATTTTATAAAGAGGATCAATTACAAGGTCTTCTATCAGAATTACATTACATTACAGTAATTAGTTTCTTACTTGTAAAATCCATGATTTTTCATTATGCCTTATTATATTTTTTCTTTTACTTCCAGAAACAACATGCTGAGAGCAATAAATTATTTGTCTCCTATCAAAGAGGACAATTTAAAATGTCACATTTTCCAAAGAATCTGCATCCTCAAGTAAGTATTGATGTTTTTAATATATAAATGAATTCTATATTAAAATGCATGGAAAAGTTCACAATATTCATGATAATTTTTTCCTTCTAGATATACACAGATAACTGTATTTATTGTATTTGCATTCTTACTGGTTATTTTGGTGCCAGATAAATCAGTTAATGAGTGTCTTTTGCATACCTACCCTAAGAGAGAGACAGAGGTAAATACTTGGAAAAATGTTTCCTACACATCAACAAAAACATTACTTTAATCTGATGAAGTCCTTCTAGAGGACAAAACGTGTTACACAGAATTTTTTCATTCATTTTTCAAATATAGATCCAGCCTGCTAAAAGTGTAGTAGTTACTTTTTTAAAGATTACATTAAAGTTATTAGTTACCATGCAAATATGCAGTGTAGCTTCCTATCTCTATATGTCTATCTTAAATGGTCTGCCTCTGATAATGACTAGTCTTCCTCTATAATTAAGGCAAATTTTAACATAACAAATATATATTTTTTAATTGGTTTCAAACCCAAGCAAGGCAGTAAAGCCATTATAACACAAGAGATTACTGGGTGTGGATGCCAATCTTGTACTGCACTTAAATTCAAAAAGTCTAGGTACCATAGCAAAGAACAATATTTATTTCCACTTGTTTACAGAAAATGTAGCACAAAGCCAAAATGGAGAATGGGGAAAAAGATGGTCCTTTTCTGTCTTAACATTAAACTTAGCTAGCCACAAAAACTGACCCAAACATACAACAATATTCCTAACACCAAAACAACGTATTCTTACTTACCTTTCTAACTACATCCACCATAATACCTCATTGTCTCTATGAAAGTTTGAACTAGTCCCCATATATACAATTCACTGTCTGTGAAGAGGAATAAAATAACAATATCAAATAGCTCATTCAAATAATTAATATGAAAGTATTTATAGAAAAGGCAGAGAGAGGCAACCTTATGGTGATCAGAAACTAAGTGAAGCCAAGTTGCCAGGTCAGGACCAATAATATTGTTGATTCTTCTATGGATTTTGTGAAGGAGCTCAGGGTAAATAGCAGGAGCATCAGGCCATATGTGGCAGCAATATTCTAATCATGGATGAATGATATACTTATAGATATGTATGATAGATTCTGGAGAGAAAAATTGTTTCACACAACACAGTGAACCAACTTTCTTAGCAGTTGACCTAACAATGGATTCAATATAGTCTTTCCAATACATGTCAGCTGAGTGAATTAACCCAGGAAGGTGCAGTGAGTCCCTTTTCCTGGAGGTTAGCATCAGCCTTACTGATGGAAGACAGAGAGTGGTCTCTCAGATGATTAATGGAGGGAAGTTTAGTGTTGGGGACATTAAAATTAACAGACTACATATATATATATATATATAAAATAAATACTGCCTTGGAATTGCATGTTTGCTTAAATGATATTGCCAGCTGAAGGAGAATCCCAGCTAAGTTTATGTTCATTTTACACAAATACTGTGAGGAAAGATAAGAATGCATTTCTTCCTCCATAATGGTTCTCAACAGAAATCCAGAAACATGTCTTCTTATTTTCATATCATGGAAGAGTAAATAGTTTGGCAAACCCTTCTCGCATTGCAACCTGACATGTCCAGGAAAACTTTATTTATGATAACAAAGTCAAATCATATTACTTTGTAGTAATATGAATATTTTTATGAAATATATCTTTGAGATGTTCAGGTACACATCATCAGTAATGTTTTTGCCTGTGGATTATTAGGGGTTTCAGGTTTTAAAATATCATACCCCTTCTTTATGGCAACGTAATCAATACTGATCAGATATCGACTTGTATGCCAAGCGTCAGCTACAATTTTTTAACTAATGGAATGATATCCTAATCCACTGCAAATATATATAATAAGCTGATGGAAAAAACATTTTAAATTATTTTTATTAACTGCAAGGGGTTTTTTTTTTGTATCTTCACAAATCACTTGAATCTGAATTAGTCTTTAATATGTGCTATTAGTTTTTAATCTGTTGCATCAAGATGGGATTTAGTGTGAGGGATGTTTATCATAATTTAATGCAAGGGAAACAAGAGATGAATGACAAGTAATTGACTTTATGAGTTAATGAATGGGAGAAAAGGAACAAAGAGTGATTTTAAAGATCAAGTTATTAGAGCAATAAAATGATATGAAGATGTGGAGAGCCATGATCAATGATATTCTGAATAGACATGCCACATGAAAAGAAGAAATTATATTAAATATTATATAGGAAGTGCATGGTGGCCATTGCCAAAGAAAGTAGAATCATTTAATCTATTTTTCAATTCCAGAAAAGATTATTAATATTTCCTTCACATGAATGGGACATTCATGCAAACAATACCAAATTGATCATCTTTATGATAATTCAATCCAAATGAATGTGTCAACTGAAAACAGTGAATTGATTATACACTTAAAATCAATTAAATTTCTCTCTATGGTCAGTAAAGTGACAATGAAATTCTTTGCAAAACAAGCTCTAAACACTGAATGTTACTATTTACAGTGTCTGGTCCAATAATCTACCAAATAAATAATCCCCATGTATTAGGAACTGAAAATTATACTTTGTAGAGGCTCATCCCTTACTTCCTGTTTAAGACTAGGTTTCTGGTTCCTTCTAAATTCTTCTCATTCTCTTTCACTCCTAGTAATCACTTGTGTCTTAGTAGCATTATTACTTTGTTTAAAAAAGGAAAATCAAAAACAAACCTAAGTCCTACTTTGCACTGTATCTAGCATGCTTAAATCAAAACTTTCTTATTACTGTGATTGAAGAGAAAAAATAAAATTTACTGCCCAGTGCTAGGAGTGAACTCAGAACCTTCAGTCAACCAGCTAGAGACTTCAGTTTTTAATAGCTATATCACACCTTTTCACTGGAATAAAATCATCCAGTGTAGCTCTATAAAAGTCAATGCTTTTTATCTCTCACGAGTCTTTGTCTTTTGCCTGAAGAACCTTTTTTTTTTTTTACTCAGGATTACTATCCCCAAGATTTTTACCAATTACTCGATTACTGAGAGAATCAAGCAGAGAAATGAGTGAAGAAAAAAGAAGACTTAATTTAAACTACAGTTACTTAAGAGTTTAATGAATTAAACAAAATACTTGGCAAAGAAAAGATGATCACAACCAAATTAGACAAGCAGTACTTTGACCTTACCACCTGTAAATCTAGCATTTTATATATTCATATTTAATATTTCTCTCTATAGAAACTATTACAAAGATAACACTTGCAACAGAGCAATGCTAAAAATTTGAAGTAACATTACAAATATTAGAGAATACAAAATATAGTTTTTTCAAATTCTTTTTTCTATCTATGTTTATTTTTGTACAATAGAAGATAACGAGGTCAAAGGTCTTGAAGTTATTGGAAATTAATGACAATATTACTTTTTTTATCAAATTATTATTAAATGTAGTTATTATTTTAAGCTGTAAATCTGATTTTATTTCTATATTTATTTCTTATCAAAGTACAAGGTTATTAAGAAGAATTAAATATTTTCCAAAACTTTCATATTGCTGGAAAATTGTTTTTCTGCTTTTCTTTTTCAAAGAAGTTTTGAAGCTTTTATTCTTGAAAAGAAAGAATGCGTATTAGCAAAAGGAATCGGCAAATTGAAGATACCAAAATTAAACAAGTACAATAATTTAAATACAGAGTCTGCCAAAAATGTCAAAAAATGCCTACACACTTCAGGAAAGGAAAAACTTGTCTTTTGTAGTTTTAGCAAATTACAATGACACTCTTGACTGTAGGATGTTGTGTATTGGAGAAAATTGACTACATTTGTGGCCCTTAGACAAGAATTTAAAAATGTGTGTGCAGCAATCCCTGGAAGCTTTGGTCAATGTTGTCTAAGCACTAGTTTGCCATACTAATAAATATCTGGAAGCTAAAGGCCATCATTTTGAGCATCTCTTATAATTGTAGAGTCCAATGGTAACATGTATATATCTTGTGATGTTTTAATAAATTTAGTATTACAATATCTATACAAGTTTTTCATTTCCTGAAGTGTATATACATTTATTGGCAGTCTGTGTGTGTGTGTGTGTGTGTATATATATATATATATATATATATATATATATATATATAGATATAGATATCATTTCACTATATATCATGGTTTGTCATAATTGTGTCTGATAAGTCCAGTGCAGGACAGGCATACACAGTTGCAGTAGCTGCAGCTGAAAGACCAGCCTGGGCTTGATGACATAACATTGCAGTACTTCCTCTTCTGTCATTTGTCCCTGAGAGCAGCCCCACAGATATTTTCAAAGAAGGAGACAGTATGGTTGGTGGTGAGATGCCAGGTGTCACGGTTCTCAGATAGGATTGACCATTGGCAGCGGTTGATGTGAGAAGCACCAAAGGATATTTTCAGGCAATCTTTAGTGCCATAATAGCCAATGGAGAGCTCACCATACAATAAAATTTTAGGCAGGCAATGATTCTCCATCCTGGAAACGTGTCTAGCCCAGCATAGCTAGGACTTCAGCAGCATGGTCTCAATGCTGGTGATCTTCGCCTTTTCAAGGACTTCAATATTGTTATTTCAGTGGATGTTAAGGATTGTGCGGAGGCAGTGCTGGTGGAACCATTCAAGGAGTTGCAGGTGGTGTCAGTAAGTGACCCATGACTCTGTAGCTGTATAGGAGAGTAGGTCGGAATGAGAAGTCAGAGATCTGAAATCAAATTCCAGTCAGGTTCATTATATTCACTTATAAACAAATACCCGTTGGAAAGGTATGAATGCACCTCCTTCCTCGAGCTTCAGGTTAAATAATAGGACTTGTATCTGGAAAAATCATTGTTATTCTCAAAATATTGTTGCTACAATATTCACGTGCAAAAAAAAATATTCTAACAATTCAAAAGTATCTGTCTATATTTCTGAGAGGAGTTATTATGTACACTGTTTACATTATTTGGACTATTGTCCTCATCTTTGTCACCATATTTATTACAACGTTTTGGCCATTGTACACTCCAGCCTTTTTCAGGTGGTTGGAATGTCAAACTGAACCTTTTATTTTGCTCTCTGGGGTAGACTGTTCTAGTTCCACGTGCCATGTTTAATGGATGTCAGTTATCAGTTATCTCCTGTTAATTCCCCTCTCCAAGTTCTCCACTGCCTTAATCGGGTATTGAACTCACACTCTTTGGGTCCTGTCACTGGATCTAACCATCCTCAAGGACATATGGCACAGTGGAAAAAGGCATTGTAAATACTGAATTCAAAAGTATTTCTTGGCTTTAAATAACCAAAAAATGGTTGATAAGCTGTAAAACAAAAATAAAAACAACCACTTAAAAACAACTTCTGTATATCAACCTCCCAATCAAATTGTATATGGACCACAATGTCACATTTGAGGAAATTATGAAAGGGATAATTTATTGTGTGATTATAACAATTTTTCCCCAGAAAGAATCAAGAGATATTCTTTGCCACAGAAGATTCTGCAGCAATAGCATTACCACCCCAATCCTTTATTATACAAAAATTATTTTCTTAGATTTATGAGACATTACATTATTTCTCTTAATTATTTCTATTTCAGTTTTTGTTGTGGTGTCTTCTCCCTAATGAGGTTATTGTGGACTTTAAAGTAGTAGGAAAGTAAGCCTCGGGGGAACAGTGATATAGACTGAATATTTATTGCATTAAAAAATACAATTATGGCACAAGGCCGAAAAAGGGGAGGGATTGAGGCTGTTCTTAACTAACTATCCTATACCTAGCTAATCCAATTCACAACCCATTCATACATTACAATTTCCACGTTCACCACAAGAACTCATCCATCATCAATGAATCCTCTATACGCCATAATACCACATTCTCACTAGGGAAAGCTACAAAACGTGCCCTGTGACATAAAAATTTAATGATGCTGAAATATATATAAAAATCTATGATGAAAAAATGAGAGGGGAGGGAGATGAACCCAATAACAAACTAAAATATTAACACAAATCAAATTAAACATAACTGATGTTAGTAGGACCTGTCCAACCCTGAAAACAGAGGCCACTGTATTCTGCCCATTGGACAAAATCCAGAAGCGCTCTCGCTAAGTGAGTGGGAAAAGGATAAAAATATATACGGGCATGGAAAAATATAAAGCTGACGCAGTCAACATAAAAAAGGGCCAAAACAAACTGGGGAGGTTGGGAATCTCAACTTGGATCATAACCAGAAAAAAACACTTACTCACTAGGTACACAAAAGCTTGTTTAACGTAACCAAGGGGAGGGCTCCACAGGAAACCACCCCGATGTGACATAGGCTGACCTAGAAGAGAAAATCAAGGCTAGCTCCATTCAAATGAACCAAGCTCACCTCTTTCCCCCACCTTTCACTGAAGACTGTCAAATGCAATTGTTTCCTATCAGTTCTAATCTTCATCTTGAGCTGATGCTCAAAGAATCAGATTAGATCCTGATGAGAAAAACGGTTACCATGCAAGACTTCCTCCTGTCGCGTCATCCATATCACCATTCGAGCCGTGGCTAGCAGCTTCAGAAACACCATCCGTTTTACACCGGAATACGGGGGTGACACATTGTCACACATGCATGCGTGATCAACGAGCCCAAGCTTTTTGGGAGTGAGATGAGCTGTCAGCTTGCCGACATGGTCCCATAATGGGCGGACCTGGGGCAATGGTAGAAGGCGTGCGAAGCCGTTTCCTCTAAACCAAGGCCACACCATTCACAGTCTGGCAAATCCACCAAGCCCCATATGAAGGCCTTAAGGGTTCCTCTCTGCTCAAGGCAGAGAGTTCAACAGTAACGAACAGTGATATGGACTGTTCGTTACTGTTGAACACTCTGCCTTGAGCAGAGAGGAACCCAGACGAGGCTTTGTCAAAGGTAAAGTCTTACTCAGGGAGGTAGACAGGCCTGGACCCACTTATGCAGGTTCTATGGGAATATTTTTGGCTGAGCCTATGGGCTTGGAGATCCCATGGTAAACTCGGCTTTGTGCCATATACATCCCTCGTGGGGGGGGGGCTGTTAAATATTAACAGTGATATAGACTGAATGCTGGTCAACCAATACCTGCTCCCAAATTGTGTAACACACTTCTGTTGTATTTACTGTTCAATACACTATTTATCTGTAACCACTTGTTTTGTTATTTCTTAACGATTACTTGGTCACAACAGTTTTTTTTATCATTTCACCTAAGATGCAGGAGGTTACTTAGTGTAAAGAATATAAGTAAAAAATATTATTAAGGAGGAAGAACAATAAAAGAACAGAAATTAAGAAAACAAGGTAATGATTAACATTGCATTTCAATTTTTGAAGATCAAACTTGACTGGATTTGCTCTCAATTTTATAAAATCTCCTTTCCATTTATAATCATTTCAGAATTTCAACATTTTAAATACAGATGAAGGACAAGTCTTTGTTGCTGTTCATTATAAGAAAGATTATATCAATTGCTACTTGTCTGATCCAACGGGACAGTTTTTTGTATTGACTCTACAAAATATTGTTGCTGTAACATTAAAAGGACATTTCCAAGTTGATCTCTACCAAGTAAGTATTTCTTTTTTCTAAATACCTTATTTGATTTTATAACAAGTGATGAATATGTTGCTTATATGAGTTCTGAATCATTCTTGTGTTGTTTATTTTTATTCTTTTTTTATCATGTCACCTTGCATGAGATGACATGATAAAAAAAAACATGATACCATGATTTTAGTATCACCAATTTGTAATTTGCATATGTAAGAATATATTGTCCAAAATAAGTTTTTTTTTTTGTTCAGATGGTCTGCTCCTTTTGAAAACAACTATGCATTCTGTATCTTGGAATTATAACTTTTAATTTTTAAATTGAGTTTTCCCCATAATTTCTAAATTGAGCTGTCTCCCAAATAGATGCATATTTGAAGCACCCATTTCGAGCATTCTGTTTTTTGTTGCTCATTTTTGTCCTTTAAACATCACTATTGCTTTTTAAAACATCACTATTGCTATTTTTTCCTCTTGTGTCAAAATTCTATTATGTCCATCAGATTTTTTTTGTAACCCAAACGTCATTTTTCTGAAAAAATTTAAACTCTGAAAGTTAAAATCACTATCAACTGGATTGAATTTAGTTTATTTAACCAATGACTTACATATCTTGTTCTTCTCATAACAGTGTGACAAAATATATGCCTTCATTGATATCAATAAAAAGAAAAATTAAACTACACAATCCTTATTGACCCACACTGCAGCACTTATCTCACAGATGAAACATTGCTAGCTTCTCACTACTCAATCACTATTACAACAGTAAATGTATTAAATTTATTTATATTATTTTAGTTTTGGATTAATTTCTATATTATAATATTTTAAGTAATAGGTTATGAATTATCATTTTCTTTGAATTTTTTAACATTATTATAGACATGTATCTTGGCTTAGGAAAGGAATATTTCTTTTAAAAAATCCGTGGCAAAGATTTATATTTTAAGATTCAATAGTGGCACTTTCACGAATTTTCAGTTTAATTAACTTACTTTCTCTTTTAATAAGTACAGATTGATGTTGTGTTCAGATAAGATTATTTTTTCCTTTGTCTTTATTCATATTGTCCTTTTATGGATATATTTTTAATTATATCTGGAATTTTACTCACATACATACATACATATTACGTTACATATTCAAGGATACCCATCTACTAGGAGGGCTAGCTAATCCCTGCTGCATATGCTTGCTCAGGCACATTTTGTGTTTGTTCAACACCCATCTGTGGTTTATACTATGCTGAGCAGACCTTAGTTACAGTTTCTGGGAGAGAAGCGTGTTATCTAGCGTGATCAACAAGGCCAGCACACTCAAACTTTCAGTCACGATGACTTGTGACTTCATGCTAGCACAGCCATCGAAGGCCCCCAAGGGTTTCATCTACCCAATTTCACTCAAAAGACTTGGGTCAACCTGTGGTATGGTTTTCAGGCACTTTTCAAAGGTGCCACACACTGGTATCGCCCCCTCCAAAATGATAACATCAGGAAGTCTTCTTCCTGGCAAATCAACTATGGTGAGATTTGAACCCAGGTTCTCATGGTCAAAAAGTGAACATTCTAACCACTTGGCCACGTGCCCATATATATAAATTTATATACAGGGTGTCCCAAAATAATGTATACACTTAAATATTAATAGTTAATATTATATTACTGTGATGTGAGAAGTTATATGGATGAAAATATGCAAAACAGATGGATTGGAAGAAGAGGGACAGTTGAATACCCAGGTAGATCACCAGATTTGACATCCTTAGATTTCTTTTTGTGGGGGTTTCTAAAAGACAAAGTTTACAGCAGGAAATCTGAAACAATTGCTGAAATAAGAGTAGTAATTGAAGAAAAATGTGCTCAAATACCAGAGAAAATGATACTGGACATTTGTAGTTCTATTTCATCAAGATATGAAAAGTGTATTGAACAGAACGGCAACCAGTTTGAGCATTTGATGTGAACTCATCATTATATGAACAATCTTATCAAAGTAAATTTTCTATGTTTTTTTGTATATTTTACTCTCAAATTCTTTAAATGTGTATTCTTTCTCTTGTATTAATCTTATTTACAAGTCAAAATACATAAATTGAATAAGTTATAACAATTCAAAGAGTGTATCCATTATCTTGGGACACCCTGTATGTATATATATATATATATATATATATTCATACATCTTTCATTAAATAATATAGACAAGTGTTGTCTATTTATTTGATGTAAATTCTTTTCATAACGTCTGATAAGCTTAATAACATTATCATTAAACGAAGAAAGAAAATCACAATATTGATCCATATTTTTTTAATCCAATCTAAGCTTTTGGCTTACATAAGCCATTATCAAAGATGTCAATTTCTGTACAATATATTAAGCAATATACGGACAAGACAGTGATGATAGTCTGTTATTGTTTACATGGGTGATTTCCAAGCAACGATAAACACATTCATATAAGACACTAGAAGCGAAAATCGCACCACAGCTCATGACGTCACACATGACCACACAAGAGTGAATTCGAGAAGTATTATGTGTGTGTGTGTATGCGTGTGCATATATATATATATATATATATATATATATATATACTACTTGGAGTTTCATACAGTTAATACAACCTTCAAGTTGAAATTTATAAAGTCTTTGTCTTAAAACAGTTTTACAGGAAAATTGGCTTCTCAAGTTCAGTAGCTTTATTACTCCTTTTTCTGTATGGATGGGGGGGGGTCCTTCCTAACCTTTTACTGCAATAAAACAAAAACAGAAAATACGATCATCAGCATTAGAAAAAAAGCCCAAGATGTGTTACAATTTGGAGATATAAACATCAAGGAGTTGCAGAAGTTCAAATATCTGAAAAGCGTTTTAACATAGGATGGAGATTGCAACAACAACATCTAAAACATGCATTGGATTAGCAAAAGAAGCATTCCAAAAGCTAATCAAGGTGTTGAGAAATGGAAAAAATTTGTTAGAAACAAGGAAAAGAGTGTTTGATTACTATATTATATGCCCCCCCCTCTTAGACAATTTCCTTATGGATGAGAAAAAAATCTGGAGGAAGCAAAAATGTGGTTCTACAGAAGAATATTAAAAATTCCATGGACAGAGTGAGTAAGCAAAAAAGAAGTCTTAAAAAAAATGGCAACAGAAAGAACACTCAAAATGAGGAAAAAAATAGCTGAAATTCCTTGGACACTTAATGAGGAAGGAGGACTTGTTAAAATTAACTCTCATGGGACGTATTCAGGACAAGAGAGATATGGAAAGGCAGCAAGCCACTTATCTGATAAGCTTGTGTGAATTGATGGTGAATGGAGGATGTTGGGTGGGGGGTCTTATCAAAGTGAGAAAACTGCTAGGAGCCACACAAGATAGAAAGTTGTTGAAAGCCACGAGTTCCTATGTCCTGAAAGGAGAAGTGTCAACATTTGATTATTTCATTTTCATATTCTCTTTGAGTTACATGTACTGTCCATTTTAGCTGTTGCTGCTAAGGAAAGTCCTCAGGTGATGGGGTTTCTTTTATTTGGTACTGTTCTTTGGGATTCTGGAGTGCCAGTCTACAATGCTCAAATTAGGATAGTCTTTGCCAAGACCAACAGGTTTCACTTGCTCAAAGATATTTTTAACCATTGAAAGCAGTTGTATACAGCTGGCAGTTTATTGCATCGTCTGGAAAGTTCATGACGATTTTTAAGAGAAATTAAAATACAAAACAAAATTATGCCATTAAATATTTATTCAACTACATATAAACTACTTTGTTGTACAACCTTTCCCTATTTTTTCTTCAACTTAAAGATTCCTTCACAAAATTTCAGTGGTTTCTTGGCAAAGAACTCATTAAGGTGGGTTTTTATATCACCCAAAGAATTAACATTTTTATTATTGAGATTATTTTGCAAATACCTGAATAAATGAAAATCTGAAGAAGCAATGTCTGGTGAATATGGTGGATGGGGTAACACATCCCAGCCAATCTGCAACAATTTTTGCCAGGTTGCCAAAGAAATGTGAGGTCTGGCACTATCCTGATGGAAAACAATAACTTTCTTGTTTGCCAATTTCGAGTGCTTTTCAGGAACTGCTGTCTTTAATTTGTCCAGATGCGAGCATAATTTTTCAGAATCAATTGACTGGTTACTTGGCAGAAGCTCATAGTACAGGATTCCTTTCCAATCCCACCAGATGAACAGTATGACTTTCTTAGGATGAAGATCTGCTTTTGAGGTGGCTAAAGTTGGCTCATGTTGCTTACCCCAGAATCTTTTTCACTGAACATTGTTGTAAACAATCCATTTCTCATCACCTGTCACAATTTGCTTAAAAAGGGTTCATTTTCATTGCATTTATACAGCAAATTACAAATGAAATGTGAGCCAAAAGATTCTTTTCACTCAGATCATGTGGTACCCAAACATCATTCACTAAGTGCTCATGGATGGTGGATTTTGATAAATTTAGTGTTTCTACCAATTCCTGCATTGTGTAATGCAGGTTATTCTCAATCAATGTATTGATTTAGTCATCATCTGTAGTGGTGGGGTCTGCCAAGGCATTCTTCATCAATAAGACTACAATCACCAACTCTAAACTTAGTGAATGACTTCCATACAGTTTTGTCAGCTAAAGCACCTTCACTGAACATAGCACATATCTTTTTTGTTGCTTGAAAGGCATTTTTGCTTTTATGGTTAAAAAAAAGCATCAAGTATCTAAAATACACCTTATAATCTTCCATTTTCATAGGGTGGCAAAATTGACACAAATTAAGTAATTTTAAACTCTTTGACTCAAGAGATAGTTTGCAGTGTGCTCTAATCAGAAATTAAACTATATTATATCTGTTGACTAGCAGCATGGCCTGGCATTGACTGTACTTGATTCAAAAATCATATGACTCATACAGCAATCGCTATCACTTGACTTAAAATATTTTTGCCCTTCCTTGCCTTTAAAGGAGTGCCCTTTGCCGTGCTGACGTTGCTACATGCCTTACTTCTTGCCTATCTCACACTGTGAATTTTTTCTAAGCTCTATACTAAACATTAAATCTGTTACGAAAAAAGAACTAAACAAAATGAACACAAAATGATCAGCTTTAAAAAAGGACTCGTAACTGGAAAAACCGAATGAAAAAAGAATGTTAACAACAAATACTTTTTCACACCCAGCACAGTTCTGTGGAATCAGAATCAACATTGAGTTTAAGCAAGCAAATGAGCCAATTGGAGTAAAGTGCCATGCAGATTTAAATTTTTCCCACTTGTGACGAATACAGCTAACGATTTTTTTTTGCATGCTAGCATGCTAGTTAACATTCATGTCAGTCAGCTGTTGGCTCTCACACTGGCCAATAGAATCTTCCTGCCTATTTGTGGCAGCCAGCTATAGGCTCTCACTCTGGTCAGTAGAAAATGGCCGCAAACTACATGAAAACTGCTATAGAAGCATGAAAAAATCGATTATTTCCACTATTGATGGGAGTTGGGAAATGCAAAGTTGGTCTTGGCCTTCTCACTAACTTGGAGCATGTGCATGTAAATTTTGGTGCAAACCCGTCGAAAATTGTGGCCGTGCATTCATTACACACACACACACACATCCTGCCTTTTATAGATAGAGATAAATTTGACTTGTTCTAACATGTTGGAACATGAATGACTAAAAATTGGCATGAACTTTCTGGACAACTCAATAGATATGTCTGAATAGGTTTGGCATCATTCATGGCATCATATGCAAGTCTTGATCTAATGAGGCTATTTAAGAACATGACTTGAGTTTTCAGATTAATGTTTTTGTAGCAGTTTGTGATGTTTTGCAAAACTACCTCTGGCACAGCCTATTTTATGTTAAATTTCTTTTACTTCTATACTAAATTTGTTACAACTGATGCATGGAGGTACTTGAAGTGTTTGGTATCTACTAATTCCACATCCTGAATTTTCATGATGGATTAGGCACCATTACTGATTTCATTTCAATTCTAGATCATATATATATATATATATATATATATATAAAAGAAGAGAGAAACCACAAATGTTTTTGGTTGTAATGTGGATTCTTTAAATATATATTATCCTTTATTTTCCATAATTTTGCAACATGGGTTTCAGGTCTCATGACCTTCTTCAGGAAAAGAGTAGATATTTCCACATATTATTAAAATTTTATATATATTTTAATAATATATGGAAATATCCACATATTATTAAAAGAAAAGAAGAAAGTTATAAAGACACAAGAAAAATTAATAAACTTAACTTCAGTATCTTGTTAGTCGTTTTTAATGAAACATATATATATGTTTATATCTCTGAAATGAGGTATTATGATTACTTACATTATTTGGACTGTACTCCTCATCTTAATTGTCATGTTTGCAATGTTTCAGATAGTTGAGTTAAAGGGAAATAACTGAGATATCTGGAAGAGGCATGACACGTGGAACTAGAACAATCTACCATAGTGGATGAAATAAATGTTTTGTTTTGAAATTCCAATCACCTGAAGAAGGCTGGAGCGTGCTATGGCCAAAACATTGTAAATATGGCAATGAAGATGAGAGTATCTCCAGGCACTTTTTTGAACTGATCCAATCTTTCCTATCAAATCATGAAATGAAAGTTATCCTGAACAGCCACTTGTCTAGATCCTTTCATAATAATACGGATGTTCCCTAGGGCTACATCACTGGTCCTACTCTGTTTTTTAATTTTTATTAACTACCCAAGTTCACTCCCAAGGTTTTGTGTGAACTCATGGTGTGGTTTTAAGACATTTTCAAAATATACCACAGGCTGGGATTTCCTGCCCAGGCCAATAATATGATGCAGTCACCTTTGTGAAAAATTGAGCATGTTGAGATTTGATCCCGAGTCTCCTGATCAGAAAGTGAACATTGTAACCACCTGGACACACACCGATGTATATAAATATAAAATAGTGCTCACTGAGTGTTGGTGGTTATAAAACTTTGCTTGATGAAAAATAACTTCTAAAATTTATACTAAGAATAAATATACATTTGTTCCACACTGATTGCTGAACCAAACAGTGAGGACCAACAAATATATATTTTTCGTACATAAGATTATGTGTGTGTGTGTGTAAAAATTCAGATATAAATAAAATATATATCTGTAAAAAAGACAATATGAATAAAGACGAGAAAACATTTCTTTATAGGTAAGTTTCATTATCTGATGGACTTTACAACCCAAATTATAATTTACCTTGACTTTCACAGTTACTCTCAAGAGTATTCATAAGTCTTCTTAAATTTAAAAATTTTGCAAACATAACAATATCTTTATTTCTGTTTATATTGCAAATAGTTATGACAAGTGTACCAAACATATACAAAAATCTGGAATAGAAGTGCTGAATATAATATCAATCAGCTCAGTGACAAATTTTATATTTTCATTAATCCTATATATATATATATATATATATATATATATATATATATATATATATATAATATAATTATAAAACAGTTATTGGTTAGAGTTGGATTAGACCAGGAAACAGTTGTATTAAAAAGTGCTTAATATACATATAAAGAAAATAAAAATTCAACATGCAGAGCTTTTGAATTTAAAAAAAATTAGTACCTCAGCCAATCACGCTACCTTGGTTTCAACCTTTGGTTATCCTCAAGCAGTATAGGATAAATAATTTCCTAACGCCTTATTATTTATATATAAATGCACAATGTGAAGTGTAATAGAAGGGGAGGAGAAAAGCCAGTGTACTGAAATTGTATTGTTGGGGAGCAAATAAAATGTACCTACTTTCATCCTGGTCTGTACAAACTCAAAAAGTACTTCTTAGTGTTTAGGCATTATGACATTATTTCATATCTTTTATTCAGTAGATCTTTTGGTCTGGAAATTTTATTATTAACTTTTCCTCCTATCACATGCACTAAAAAGTACTTTTTGAGTTTGTACATTGTGCATTTATATATAAATAATAAAGTGTAGGAAATCATTTGGCCTATAGTACCTGAGGATACTGAAAGGTTGAAACCAAGGTAATGTGATTGGCTGATCTCCTAATTTTTAAAATATATATATATATATATATATATATATATATATATATATATATATATTATGACTCTGCGATTCCACAATCCAAGCTGATATCCATTACCCCACCGTGCCTCCTATAAATCCAGGTTGAATCCATTACATTCACTTACATGCTAATACCCTTGGGAAAGGTGTGAATCCTATTCTTCTCCCTCCAGCTATGGGTTAAATAGCAGGACAGACTGGGTTCTATAGCCTTGGATGGCAACTGGTCTAGGAGAAGGACAACTCTGAATTCAAAACCTGAGGGGGGGTTGTTTGGGGACCTTGTGGCATGTAGTGCACCAGGTCTCTGTATTCGGCCCTTCAAAAAGTGTGGATGGTTCTGTACAAAACCTTCACCACTGTAATCAAATCTCATGTGCCGATGTTGGGCTGTCAGTTTCTTGGAAACTGATCTGCTTGACCCTCATATGTCGAACCCAACAGGAGAATCGATTTTTTTTTTTTTTTTATATTATGAAATGGACTAAGTCTGACAATTATTTTAATATATGTTTTGTTTATATGTTAATTATTTAAGTAAATGCTTTGTTTATAATAAACAGTAGTAAATGCATTTACCAGCCTGAATGTCTGAGAAATTTCATAGAAAATATGTTTACTCCAACAGGAATTGAACCTGTATCCTACATGGAACTGTCATTTGGCCTGATGTGTTATGACATTTAAATACAGAGGATGCATCTGGTTAGCAAACTCAAATTACTGTTTTTAAAACAAACAAATTTCCCACAATCTGTAGCTAAATGGTATTGCATGTCCTTAGTATGCAAATTTACCTCTGCAAAAAACTCAAGTTAAAAGATAAGTCACTGTAATGTTTATTTTCTTATACTATTAATATTCTTCTTAATAAGTATTAGTACTTATTGAGCACTTTATTTATAAAATCTGCTCACCTTAAATGCTTTATTCTCCTGTAATTTACTGATTATCAGGTGTTTTAAGCACGAATAAGAATAATGTGTTATATACTTTTTTTCTGTTGGATATCTATCAATAATTCAAAAATAGTTTATGATGCAGCTAAAAAAAATAAGAAGCAGCTTTTCTATATATAAATTATCTTATTATTGCCAGAGAGTCAGGTTTTTCATTCTGAAATTTCTCCTGAGGTGTCTATCCATTTAATGTCATACATTTCTATTTACAAAATATTCACAAGTGATTCTGAGATTTGAATTTCATCAAAATAAAAACCAGAGCAGACATATTTGCAGATATCATTACATTTTGATTTATTTACTCTACATAAACACAAATGCTGAAGGTCAAGCAACCTCTTACATTTTCGCAAAGCAGAGGCATTTTTTTATTAGGAAAATTCCGAATTTGAATATAAAAGGATAAAATGGCAAGCAGAAGTTGAAGATATCATAGTAAATATCTACAACATTGGACACCTTTTTGACTTACTTATAAATCAATAAGTAGATAATGTTCAAGACATGTGTTAAGAAGAGGATGTCATGGCAGTTAACATTTGAGATGGATGATCAGAAAGACATTTTTCCATTTCAAAATACAAGGGGATATTGATATAACACCCTCCCCGACAAAAAAATAGAAATAAAATAATCACTAAAGATAAACCTGCCTCTAACAAAATAATTGTCCATAGCTGTAAATTTTAGTAGGCACACACACACACATATATAGTCAAGCATTTCACCTTGCAGGTTCTTGTTTCAGGTAAACAATATGGCTTTCGCTTCTCTAGTTCAACTGTTGATGTATTAACGATTATTATTAAAAGAGTCTATCAAGCTTCAGATACTAATGGTGAAGCTCAAGTTGTTGCTTTCAACATCTCAAAAGCATTTGATAAGGTTTGGCAAGTTGAAAGGGTTATGATATTTCTGGATGAATCTTTGGAATTGATTCAGTCTTTGTTATCAAATCGTGAAATGAAAGTCATCCTGAATGGCCACTCTTCTTGATCTTTCTGCTGTAATGCAGGTGACCCCCAGAGCTCTATCCTTTTACCTAGACTGTTCCTAATTTTTATCAATGACTTTCCTGATTGGATCAGTTCTCGACTTGGTATCTATGCTTATGAGACAACTATTTACTTCTGTCTTAATAGTAAGTCTGAGCAATTCAATAAGATCAAATTGACAGCTGATCTCACAAATTACCTATAATCTGCTGTTAACTGGGTTAAGGAATGGCTTCTTAATTTTAACATGAAACTGCTCTCTATCAATCATTTAAAGAGATTCCTTTCTGCCTTCCATGCTAACCTCCAGGAGAGTGACATTACACCTTCTTGGGCAAACATTCTCTGCTCATATGAATTGGAAAGAGTATATTGAATCAATTGCTAGGACTGCTGCTAAGAAATTTGTTTCATTGTATCATGAAACCATGCTTTGAATATTGCAATTATTGTTTATCTCAGCTTCAGTCACCTTGCTCACCATCATAATTTAGTTTCCAAGTGCCTTTTTTATAAATAATTTCATGTTACTTGTTCTGATGAACATTCCCCTATGGTACCTAGACTTTATGAATTTCTGTCTTGGGTAAGATGATAAACTACGTCCAACAGCAAGGCCTTGGATCAGGAGGTTTTGAGAAGCGTGGAACCACCTCTTAATTGCTGGTATTCCCAAGTCCACCCTGACCCAGGGTTATAGCACCTGTTAGAGTCCCAGCTATGGGCAAATATTCCACCCCCAAACTGGAGTCCAAATACTATGAAAGTGTAAAAATTGGTTTTAATAACAGAAATACTTTATAAAAAAATTGTTACAGGCAATAAATTTTTGAAGGAAAAATTATCAGTAATATTTTTAAAAAAAATATTGCCAGCAATACAAACATGTATATTTTTTTTTTTAAATATTACTAGCAATACATTTTTAAAGAAAAAAATATTCCCAGAAATAGATTTTTGAAGAAAAAAATATTACCAACAATAAAAATTTTGTCAGCATTAAATAACCCTTTGAATTTGATATGCCGTAAAACAAACCAAACTAAACTTTATGAATTTAAAGACAATACTAGATTTGCATTGGATGTGCATTGTGGTATAATGAATATTGGCTCAGAGTAGAGACTCAGAGAACTGAGTTCAAATTCCAATCGAGTTCATTGTATTCACTTGCACACAAATATCCTTGGGAAAAGTATGTATCCATTTCGTCTCCTCCCAGCTATGGGTTGAATAGCAGCACAGACTGGGTTCTTTAGCCTTGGTTGGCAACCAGTCTACCACAGAAAGAAATGACAACCTACTGTTGGAAAAAATCTGCCTCATCAGTCATGTATCAAAAGATACATGATCACCCAAGTGTGTATCACGTGTGGCACTTAACTGAGTAGATTTGCAGCAAGGTCATCATTTTACAGTTGAAATGGCTAGATGTAACCATAGGTTTGAGACTAAGAGTTTTTTTCTCTCACACTTCTCGCTTGTGGAACTCTCTTCCGGCTTCTTGCTTCCAGTCAACTTTGATCTTCAAAAATTTAAATGCAACATCAATGATCATTTTCTATCTTCTTAATTCTTGTTCTTTTGTCATTTTCTCTCCTGAATAATATTTTTCCTTTATTCTCTAACACCCAGTTATCCCTTGCATCTTAGTGGCTTTATTGCCTTGCTTGGAGTGAAATGATTAAAATATACATACATACATATATATATATATATATATATATATATATATATATATATATATATATATATGAAAAATGTGTGTATATAAATAAATATAAGCAGCCTTCCTCTTTAAATTTTTGGTACCAAGTTCAAATTGGTTTGCCAGGTGGTGAAGTTTTTTTCAAATTTTGCATTGAAGGCACGCTGTACAGTCTTGGGTGACTGTGTGCGAGCATATTCCAAGTTGCAAAATAACTTCTCTTTGGGAGTGAATGTCATGGCTCAACCTGACAACAGAACAAAAATAAAACATTTGAATATAAAATCCTGATCTGTTTCTATACATTCTGTGAAAATTTGAGGTTATTTCAACAAGAATTGCCAAATTTATTGGCCTGCATAATGATGTCAAACTTTTTGGGAGACCATATATATATATATATATATATATATATATATACACACACACACACACATGACTTGTGATTTCATGTTAGCACAACCATCAACAGCTTCTGAATGGTTCCATCTCTTCCTTTTCACTCACAAGTCTTCAGTTAACCCACATATTCATTTTCAGGCACTTTCCAAATGTGTTTCACACTGGGATTGATGTTATGAAAAAGTCACTTTCCTGACAAATCGACCATGCTGGAATTTGAACCCAGGTATTGGATTTTTAGATTATTGTATTTATGATATTATTATCATATATAAAAGATGTATCTATATATTGGATGCATGGTGGTGTAATGAATAGTGACTCAGAATGAGAAATCAGAAAGCCGAGTTCAAATTCCAGTCACGTTCATTACATTCACTTACATGCAATTACACTTGGGAAAGGTATAAATCCATCTGTCTCTTCCAAAATTATAAGGAAAGTATAATATAGACTGGGCCCTGTAGTCTTGGTTGGTAACCAGCCTTGGAGGATGGAAAACTGAATTCAAACCACTTTGGTGAGGGTTCAGTTCTATCAGGCTATCTTGCCCAAGTCACACCACTGCTGCAATGGCTACAGTACATGTGGTGGCCTATGGCACTAATGAGTTATGGGATTCATGATCATGAGATATATATATATACATATATATATATATATATATATATACTAGCTGACTTACCTGCGCCTTGCTACGTGTTACACATTTTTTGTAAGAAAATGACAATTGATTTTAAATCATTGTTATAATGTGGAGAAAAATGATGTATTTCATTATTACTCAATGATCTTGCTGATGTGACCTCCATCTTCTGGCTTTCTCTTTCTATATTTTGGATAGTAGTCATTCCCTTGTTCATATTTAAATTTAAGTCAAAGGAAAATAAATTTTCAGTGGTGGATTTGTGCCTCCGGGGACCCCCTTTGATCAAAATGAAATATACTTATCCAAGTACCCTAAGAGTCATTCCCTTGTTCAAATTAAAATTTGATTTATATCAAAGAGAAAAAAAAATTTCAGTTAGCGGGTTTGTGCCTCTTGGGGATTACCTTTGATGAAAATGATCTTACTGATGTGACCTCCATCTTCTGGCTTTCTCCTTCTACTTTTTGGATAAGAGTCATTCCCTTGTTCATATTTAAATTTAATTTAAATCAAAGGGAAAAAAATTTCAGTGTGGAGGGGAGTGCCTCCAGGGACCCCCTTTGATCAAAATAAAAAATACTTAATCAAGTATGTTAGGAGTCATTGCATTGTCTCAAATTTATATTTTTATAAAAGGGAACAAAAATTTTAGTTGGGAGTTTGTGTCAGAGGATACTCTTTGATGAAAATGAAATATATTTATCCAAGTACCCTGGGTAATGTAGTTTCAGAATATATATGGTTATGGGGGTCTATCTCCAAAACACTAGGAGGACTTCGATAACAAACACACAGAAGCTACAACTTTATTCATACATGTACATACATACATACATACATACATACATACATATATATAAGCTATATACATAAAACAGTTGAAACCTAACCTGAACAAAATAAACTACGAAATCTTCACAAACATTCTTAAATGCCTATAATTGATAACAGAAACCACTGGTTTATACCAATGGCTTCCCATACTTAATACTTCTCGTTTTCACTTTTGCATGGTCATGTGTGACGTCACGAGCTGCAATGCGATTTTCACTTCCACGTCTCATATACACTAGTTAGTCATTGCTTTGAAATTTTTCATGCAACAAAAACAGACTATCATTATTGTTCCATGTATTGGTTGATATATTGAAAAGTAATTGTCATCTTTGATAATGGCTTATGTAAGCCGAAAGCTTAGATTGGATTTAAACATGTATCAATATGGTGATTTCCTTTTGTCTTTCAATGATAATGTTATTAAGCTTATCAGACAATATGAAAGAAACTTACTTAAAATAAATAGACAAAACTTGTCTATATTATTTAATGAAACATTCATCTATATATATATATATATATATATATATATATATATATAGTACAGTTCAAAAGTTTAATGCCACCCTCAGAATTAGCATGGGATGAACTTGTCAGAAAAAAAAATTAAAAAAGAGCTCTTAGAGTTATTGAAAAAAAGAACACATGGCACAGTGGATAAAGGCATTGGTTAGATTCAGTGACAGGACCCAAAGAGTGTGAGTTCAATACCCGGTTAAGGCAGTGGAGAACTTGGAGAGAGGAATTAACAGGAGATAACTGATAACTGACATCCATTAAACATGACATGTGGAACTAGAACAGTTTACCCCAGTGAGTGAAATAAAGGGTTCAGTTCGACATTCCAACCGCCTGAAGAAGTCCGGAGCATACAATGGCCAAAGTGTACATAATACCTCATCTTAGAAATATAGACAGATACCAAAAAAGAATGAATTATCAAATTTATATTTTCAGAAACTTTTGCAACAAATGCCAAAATTTGTGTTGCATTAATCAATACTGAAGGAGGATATTTTAACAAGAGCAAGATTTAATTATAAAATGCTTTTTTTTCTTTTAGTCATAATAAAATTTCTATTAGAAAATCATGTCTCACTTTTTTTTAACCATGTATAATAATTTTCTCTTATTTAACAAAACAATTATTTTAGTGGGGGGCAATTTAAAAAATTACCAGGGGTGACCTCAAACTTTTGAACTGAAGTGTATATATCTTGGTTATCAGTAAAACACCATAAGCTGATGGCTCTCTTTAAAAGTAGCTGAAGTTCAATATTAAATTCTCACTCTTTAATGTTACATTAAGTGCATTGACAAGAAAAAAGATTATTTATATTGGAATTTTTTGGGATGAAGAATTGTGATATTCCATCATCACTGATCAAGCCCGGAACCTTTACCAGACGTGAGGGACAAATATTCCCTGAGGGAGGCCTGATGCCGTAAGTGCCTATTGGAACTTAAAATCAGCCAAGATCTTATGGAACTCATACATACAACCCATTGCTAAAAATAATACTGGAAAAATACTCAGGTTCCTGTACTGCACCAGTAAGTACTTGACTCCACCTGCTATCCTCAACCTTAACAAGACCCAAATTTGGCTGAAAATGTAGTACTACTGCCATATATGAGAAGGATCTTCACTTTCCATTCTTGATAGAGTCCAAAAGCATATTCACATCCTTGTGGGTGGCAAATTATTTACTACCCTACAATCCCTTTCTCACAGACGATTCATCACAAGCCTCTTAATATATACAAATTACACAGTGTTGGTAGCAAACACAGAAAGGAAATGACAGGAACTCCTACAGGTGCTGGTAAAAGAAAGCATGAAGAAAGGGCTAACCACCAATTGTAAGACAGAATGTGTGGTCATTAGCAAAAGAACAGCCCAAGATGTAAACTACAAATTGGAGATCTCGGATATGTTTTAACAAAGGATAGAAAGGCAATACCAAAATCAGAAGGTGCATTGGAATAGCCTTCCAAAAGCTAAGCAAAGTATTAAGAAGCAGGTAAATTTCATTAGAAACAAAGAAAAGAGTACTTAACTGTTATGTAGTATTGCTAGAATATGTTGGACAATCTCCTCAGATTTGAAGAAATGACTTGCAGCAAAAGAAATATGGTTCTACAGAAGGATAATGAGAATACTGTGAACTGAATATGTGAGTAACAAGGAAGTTTTAGGGAACAAAAAACAAAATGTTAACAAAAAGAGCACTTATACTTATCTGAAAAAGACAGTTAATGTTTTCTGGAACACATGATGAGCAAGGAGGGTTTTAAAAATGCTCACAGGAGGGATAAAGTAAAGCAGTGTATAACTTACCTGACAAGTGTGTGTAAATGGTTAGTAGAACAGGGATTAGGAGAGATAACAAAAAAAAAAAAATTTACTAAGAGTGTCAAATTTTCCAAGTACTCTTTCCTCATTATCTGCTTTAGAAATTTCATTTATCTCTTTCTGTTTCTAAGTATAGGTGTTCGTTTGTAGAGAAAATTGTGAAAACGGCTTACCTCAGAAACGCCCACGAATCTGTGCGTCATGCAAAATCCAGCTGCTCAGCATTAAAAAGAACCAAAATGGCGGCGCCCATGTTTTATGCCAGGTGGTCTCGGACAGTTAACGCGAAATCTCATTGTCTCGTCATTCACATGCAAATTATGGTCGGTCCTCAGCTGTATAAAGGAAGCGCATTTTTTTCCTTTGCTTTTTTTTTTTTATTTTGATTTCTTACCACATGTTTTAGTTGATTTTCTTCTTCTTCTATGTGACATATCTCTTCAGGATGTTGGCAATCATTTCAGTCCTTTGTAGTTCTTAGTAAATTTTATTTTTTCCTATTTCTCGTAAACTTTGTTCTACCATTAAGTAAGTTATGCACTATTTTCCTCTATCCCTCTTGCCTTCAATCTGTCCTACAAGTGTCAAATTTTTCAAACTCTTTTTTTGTCATTATGTGCCCTACAAATTTCAATTTTTTTCTATCTGATTCTAAGTATAACTGTCTTTTTTGTTTCTGTTTTCTCTAAAATTTTGTTGTTGCTCACATGTTCAGTCCATGGTATTCTCAGCATCCTTCTATAAAAACACATTTCTGCTGCCTCAAGTTTCTTCGTCATCTGTGAGGGGATTGTCCAGCATCTTTGATACTCAAAGGAAATCCCAAAGGCAAGAGGTAAGAGGAAAGCAGAGAATAACCTACTTAACGAGTTTGTTTAAACGGTTAGCAGAATAGGGATTAGAAGAGATACTAAGAGCTTTAAAGGACAAACATAGAAGAATTAAGATTTATAAATCTTACATTTATATTTGTGTGTGTAGAATAATGTCTATGATAAATTTCTATGTACATAAAATTTTAATAGTAAATTTTTCATAGACTTTGGAACTGAAATATTATGGGTTTTTCATTGTTTTATTTCAGTTCCCAAACAAATATCTGTAGCCACAACAGCTTGAATCATTGAAGATTTCAGACCACTTTTCTGTTTTTGAGCTGATTCTTCTCACCTCAACAGGATTTCTATCTGTTCTTTATATTTTACTGTTTGCATAGAGTATGAATTACAGTATCAGATTTTACTCCCAGTCCTGCTTTTCCTAAATAACATATTGGCTCACAATGTTTGTTTCTAAATAGTTAAATATTCTCTTAGCAAAAGCCCTTGTTCAACTTTCTTTGCTTGTATCTCTTTCTTTCTTTCTTTTATTCTTCCTCTGTGTCAAAAATTATACAGTAGCACTGTTAGGTTTTTATCCCTAAATTGAATGGCCCCATTGCTTCAGCTATTGCTGCTGTGGGCTAAATCCATTCAGTACAAATTATCCAATACTATTTGTAGAAATGATTTTTCTACCTTAATAAAAGAAGAGTGTTTACCTCAGCAATATTGTTGACAGTAACACTGTATTCATAATATATTCTGTCCAAAAGATATTCCTGAATATTATACTATTATAACAGAAATATGTGTATATGCTTTGTAAACACATGTGGATCTATGCATTATTTGTGGATAAACTATACCGGAATGTTACAAGTGAAAGGATAACTTTCTTCTAATATGTATTTGCATGTAAATAAATATTTATTGGACAATATGAATCTATTTCATTCGTATGATAATGTACAAAACAAATTCCCAATTACTGCATAATGACTATATATATATATATAAAGAAAGAACAGTAAGATATATAATCTGGTGTTCTTATAGATATTTTTATTTTTACAAAATAGTGCTCAATGTAAATTTACAGAGCATTAATATTATAAATTAATTGATTTAAAATATGTTTTTTTTCACTTCACAGTTCTAACCATGTTTCAAAAATGGAAGCTAAAAGCTTCAAATTTAATTTTGTAATTAAATTAAAGACATTCGTTCTATTTCATCCTCAAGCAAATTTTGGAGTAACTTATTTATTACTGTTTTTTTGCTGTGCCTTTAAAAACCCAGTAATAAATAAGTTACTCCAAAATTCCCTTGAGAATGAAATGGAACTAATGTCTTTAATTTAATTACAAATTAAATTTTAAGCTTTTAGCTTCTATTTTTGAAACATGGTTAGAACTGTGTAGTGAAAAACTATATTTTAAATCAATTAATTTATAATATATATATATATATATATATATATATATATATATATATAATTAATTTTTTTTTAAAATATGATTCCTTCGCAGGAATAAAAAATAAAAAAAATAATCATATTTTTAGCTCTACTTCTGTATGAAGCACCGTTTTTAAAAAAAAAAATACTAAAAACTCCGGATTATTTACCTAAAGTGTTCTTTCCTATTTTTCTACATATTTGCACATATAAATATATGTATATATATATATATATATATATATATATATATATATATATATATATATTTTAAAAGTAAATACTACTAGGATTTTTACTCCATCTGTTCTTTCTTTCATTTGGAGATATATATATATTGGAAAGAAAGATTTCCTACGTATGCTTCTTATAATATTTAGATAAAATAGGCTGATGAAAGAAATTCAAAAGATAAAACATTAATAATATTTATTGTATACTATTAGGCCTTAAGACGAAATGGAAGCATGATGGGAAAACATGTTAAGAATTGAAGTTTTGGAAAAAAAATTCCCCCAATTATGTCCAACTTCATTTGACCTCTCCTTGAGAAAGGACACAAGCTCTTATTCAAAGAAATTCATCAAAGAAAAGTGTAATTTCACTCCTCCTATATGGTAGTGAATACTGGACTATCTCTGCACAGACGAAGAAGAGACTTGAGGCAATAGAAATGTATTTCTACTGAAGAATGCTGAGAATACCACGGACTGAACATGTGATCAACGACAAAATTTTAAAGAAAATAGAAACAAAACAGATACTAATACTTAGTATTATAAAGAGGCAGTTGAAATTTCTCAGGTATATAATGAGAAAAGAGGGGTTGGAAAATTTGATACTCACAGGCCAGATTGAAGGCAAGAGGGATAGAGGAAAACAGTGAATAACATACCTAATGAGCTTGAGTAAATGGATGGCAGAACAAGGTTTAGGAGAGATAGCAAAAAAGTAAAATTCACAAAAGACAGGAATTTGTGGAGAGCCATGATTTCCAACGTTGTGAAGAGACATGACACATAGAAGAAAATCAACTAAAACAGCATTAATCTCACTAAAATCTATAAATACTTTTATAATTAAATTTTTGTCTGTTACACATGTAAATTTTCCTTTATACACTCTCATGTATTAGCTACATACATGGAGGCTGGCCAAATGTATAAAATCGTATATATTTTTTACGCACATAAACTCACAAGTATATTAAGAGTTAAATCTGGAATAAAATAAAATCTCAAATATATATATATATATAAACACACACATTCATTACATCCATCCATAATATATATATATATATATATATATATATATATATATGGATGTAATAAATGTATATATATATATATATATATATATATATATATGCGCACACAATTTACAAACATATCAGTTCATATACATACATACATATATGTCCAATTTCATAAAATCTCTAAAGGGGAAAAAGAAGAAAACAAACTACAAATTGGATTTTATGCTGATAATTTTAACCTAAGGAAAAAAGGTAGTTTTAGAGACAAAAAAAAATGTTGCTTAAAACTTTCCAGTCTCTGAGGAATATGGCTGACATTTTCAATATTTATCCACAATCACATATTCCTCTCAGCTTTAGGCAGCATTAAAAACCTATCCTTCCTACATGGAGTGCTTACAAAGATTAGTGTGCTGATAAATTCATTTCAGTAGGTATAACATAAAATATGAGCAAATTGTGTCTGCAAACACTGCATTATTGCTTTCTGCATTTATATATTTATTTACTAATAATATCATTTTTACTTTTTTTTTTATCTCTGTTTTCTTGAAGCTTCAGATAATTTTTCCTGACAGCTGTAAGTTTCAGACTTTGTTAAAATGATCCATCTTCCTTCATCAACGTTTCTATGATGCAATACAGGCATTTATATTTTTTTCTTATCCAAATTGATACTTTTTTTTAACTGACTTATTTGTGTGTATGTGAATGAGTGCATTTGGCATTTTCAGGGATTATCTCTGATAGCAATTTCGGTTTCTTTACTGATTATGAATATTCACAAAATTTCATGTGACAACTGCCTATGCTACAGATTTTCTCAAAATTATCACTCTCGCTCTTAACTAGAGTGTATGACAATCATTTTTTTTTATTTTTATTGAACACAATGCAATCTTTTTATCTGGTTTATTATTTGATGTTTGAAGGATTATTCTTGGTTACATGTGTGTGATGCTTTCTGGGGATGTACAGATGGTGTAACAAATAGCAACTCAGAGTGTGAAATTAAGGAGCTAAGTTCAAATTCTATTTGGGTACATTGCATTCCTTTACATTCAAATACATTTGAAAAAAGAGTGAATCCATCTCCTTCCCACAGCTATGGGTTAATTATCAGACCTTGTATCTTTCAAAATCATTGTCATTCAAAAAAAAGATAATTATTCTTACAATCTAAATATGTTTTTTCTTTAAATAACCCACAATAATAAAATAATAAACCATAGAAAAACAAATCAATCAATTATGCTGTGTGCAAGTACATACATATATATATATATATATATATATATATATATGTTGTCATCCACAGACAAACTGTTTCACTGTATCACAGCTCATCAGTGTGGCTAGACGTCTGGTTGCCTCTAGCTAGGATCGAAACCTGACTGAATTGGCATCAGTCGGAGATTCTACCATTAATCCGTTGGTGCATGGCAGAGATGAAGGTGAATTTAAGTGTATTTATTTCTAGATAAACACACAGTGACTGAGAGAACTCAATTTGATTTAATGATGAGTCTTATTATTAGCCATAATAGTCACTGTTTACAAACCCACACTTCCTCCCCAAAGAGCTCAACCGAAATAAATTTTTCTGGAACATATATATTGTCATCCACAGACAGACTGTTTTGCTGTATCACAGCTCATCAGTGTGGCTAGACGTTGTGATCGAAACCCGACTGAATTGGCATCATTCGGAGATTCTACCACTATATATATATATATATATATATTTATATTTATATCTTGAGCACTTAGACTTGGAGTGGGTAGAATGGAGATCAACGTGTTTTAGTGGACTCAGCAATTTTCAATCTGCTTGTCTGAATCATCTTCAAGAAGCGAGAGCAAGATCTAAAAGATCAGGCAATCTAACAGTGATCTCATCTCACAATCCTCACACTTGCTCCATATGTGGCCTCCTTTGTAAATGAATAGCGATTCTTAAATACCACTTAAGATTATCGCACAAAATTTCATAACTGAATCAAGTAAGCTTTCAGATCCTCATACATTGAAACCGGCAGGAGAGGATCCATTATATATATATATATATATATAATGGACTCTCCCGTCAGTTTCGGCATATGAGGATCCATTATATATATATATATATATATATATATATATATTTTTAAGATTATCGCACAAAATTTCATAACTGAATCAAGTAAGCTGTCGGATCCTCATACATCAAAACTGACGGGAGAGTCCATTATATATATATATATATATATATATATATATAAGATTATCGCACAAAATTTCATAACTGAATCAAGTAAGCTGTCGGATCCTCATACATCGAAACTGATGGTAGAGTCCATTATATATATATATATAGAGAGAGAGGGAGATGAGATAAAGTGAAAAAAGCTATAAATGATGTGTTTAGCAAGAGGCATTCTACTCCCTCTGGGTTCATCAGGTTAGAATGAAAGCCAAACGCTATACATACAGAAAAATGTGTTTGTATCTCTGAGGATAAGTGGGAATCATAAATCAAATTACCTTAGCACATGTGATAACCAGTCACCATAAAATGTCTGTATGCCTATTTGTTTATATATATATATATATATATATATATATATATATATATATATATATATACACACATACAAGTTTCATTCAAAACAACTGACAAAGTACTGCAGTTAAGTTTTTATTTAATTTTCTTTGGTTCTTATAATTTTCTTCTTTTCTACATGTAAATTATGTAGAAATTGTCCAAATGTTTTGCATGTCGACGTGCTTTTGGCTATACTTTTAAGCATTACCAAATATGATTTTATTTTTACTTTTAACTGAATGTATGGATTGTTTTATGTATGTATCTAGATTTGTGTTCCTGATCAATCTAAATTCATAAATAATTATATTGGATATACTACAACATGCCTAACAAAAAGACTCATGTTACATCTCTCTGACCATAGCTCAATTAGGTCTTATTTAAATGCTCATGAAGATCTAGCAAACTCTATCTACAACATACACGTTGATAATACAGATTTAATAGCCTCATCTACATGTAAAAAAGGCTAAAAATAACGGAAGCATTATTAATAAAAAATAAAAAGCCAAAACTCAATAATATCAACTATGAACATGGTCACAATGTGATGACCATGTTTGAAAAATAAAACATTTCTATGGATCTAGATGCATACATAAACAATCCATACATTCAGTTAAAAGTAAAAATAAAATCATTCCTGATAATGGCTAAGAGGAGAGATGAAAGCACTCTGACATTCAAAACATTTGGACAATTTGCACATAATTTATGCCCAGAAAAGAAGAAAATTATAAGAACACAAGAAAAATTAAATAATAAACTTAACTGCGCTACCTTGTCATTCGTTTTTAATGAAACTTGTATAAAAGAGGGATTGCTACCCAAATACACACACACGCACACACATATATATATATACTTTGGAATGTACCTAAAAATCATACCAGTGAGTGAAACTGGGTAGAAGGAACTCTTAGGGCTTCATTGATAGCTGTGCTAGCATGAAGCCACAAGTCATCATGGCTGAGGGGTTGAGCATGCTGGCCTTGTTCAAATTGGTGATCATGCTAGATAACACACTCTTTCCCAGAAATTGTAACTAAGGTATGCTCAGCATACTTGCAGTATAAACCACAGGTGTTGAGCAAACACAAATGTGCCTGAGCAAACGTCTGCATTAGGGATTGGCCAGCTGCCATAGTAGAATGGTATCCTCGAATATGAGTAGCCAGCTATTTTATATATACATACACACACGCACACACACATATATATATATATATATATACACACACACACACACATATATATATATATATATATATATATATATGCATGTATGTATATTTAAGCAGCAGATCATCATTCAAGCATGTTTGGTTGAAAAATGTAGACATATTATGTCTTTTATTTTAATCTTCTAAAATTCATGGATCAATTTTTTAGTGTTGTTGTTAAACTGATTAAGAAAGACACCATAGTTTTGGTTATTTACTATAATGGACTGTTCTTCAGGCCCATTTACAAAAAAATACATGTTTTAAATTTTAAATTTTGTCTTAGCAAGATGACCTTCCATGTGATCGAAAGTACTTGGGAAAATAAATGAAATAAGCAAAACTACAGCATCTTTCTTAATCAGTTTAATAACAACACAAGTAATTGATCTGTGAATAAAAGCTTTGATTGACTCAAAAGTGACTTTTGAGCTGTCAAGGGGAATTAACTAAAACTGAGATATCCAAAGGCATGGCACGTGGAATTCGAACAATCTACCCCAGTGAACTAAATAAAGGGTTCAGTTCGAAATTCCAACAAATATCAGTTGAAGAACGCCAGAGTGTAAAATGGCTGAAATGTCATGAATATGGCAGTAAAGATGAGGACAACAGCCTGAAGAATGTAGTGTAAATAAATTTGTTCTAATTGATCCATACATTGAGATATTTGTATTAAATCCCATTGAGAGAGCACAGCTATCTCCCATGTGGCAGATTATTTGGTCAGACAAAAAAAATAAGAGAGAAACTGTTGATATATAGATTGGTTAAGATGATAACTGAATGGTGTGACATAAAGTCAATGATTGGTATTGATGAAGTGTATTTGAAAGGGCATTTAAAAAATCCCTGATCAAAAATGAACATAACTTTGCAGTCAGAAATTACAAACTGTTCAACTTCTATAAGGAAAAGTATTGTGACATAGTTGTATCAGAGACTATGATTGATATTGTGATTAGCATGTTTCTCTTGGTTAAATGTCACATTGCTCAGATTCCTCATCCAGATCAGCCTCTTTACTAAAATCTGGTGAAGTGTCTTTCTTCTGAGGCACAGATATTTAATAATTTGTACACAAGTAAAGATAGGGAAAGAATGAATTAGATTTTTTAATTGCGTGGTCAAGTTTACTCTTTGGGACAGTCGATCCAGTATCACAGTTTCTGTTAACTTGCAACATGTATGATGAGATTCACACACCCTATTCTTGTGCCTTATGTGAAAAACATCTTTTTTGTTTCTGTCTATATTTCTGAGATGAGGTATTATGTACACTGTTTACATTATTTGGACTATTGTCCTCATCATTGTCGCCATATTTATTACAACGTTTTGGCCATTGTACGCTCCAACCTTCTTCAGGTGGTTGGAATGTTGAACTGAACCTTTTAATTCACTCACTGGGGTAGACTGTTCTAGTTCCAGTTCCACATGCCATGATGAGCACTGATAAAAAAATGATCCAGTTAGATCCAGTGACAGGACCCAAAGAGTGTGAGTTCAATACCTGGTTAAGGCGGTGGAGAATTTGGCGAATTAACAGGAGATAACTGATAACTGACATCCATTAACACTCAGTAATCTCTTGTGCTTTAGTGGCTTTATTTCCTTGCTTGAGGTGAAATAATTTTTAAAAATTGGCTAGATGCAACCATAAGTTCTATGATAACAGATTTTTTTCTTATACTTCTCACTTGTGGAACTCTCTTCCGACTCCATGCTTCCTAGTTAAGTCTGATCTTAATTCTTATTCTTTTATCATCCTCTCTCCTTAACAGTTGTTTTTCTCATATTCTCTAACACTCACTAATCTCTTCCATCCTAGTGGCTTTATTGCCTTCCTTGTAATGAAATGATTATATATTTTGGAAAAAAATGTTTTTCTCTGAAAAAATGTTTCTTGGACTCTCTTGAAATTCAAATCATCATCATGATTCTCCTCCTCATCTTCATCATGTTCATGTGTGTGTGTATATCTAAATTTGATCTTTGCCATACCTTGTGCATAGATCAATCCTAGTTTCCAGACATGAAATAATGACAGTATAAGATAGCACCATCTTTCATGCCATGTACCAGCCACTGCATGCATCTCTACCTAATTAAATCCTCATCCATGTATATAGGACAACTTTCCAAATTCTTACCTGAACATTTGGTATTTCAAACCTTGATTTATATCAGGTACGAAAAATATGCATGTATATAGAGCAAATTTAATCTTAAAAGGTTAAGAAAATTACCACTATTTAAAAGAGAACAAGCAAATCTAATGC
Source organism: Acanthosepion pharaonis (assembly GCA_903632075.3). NCBI lineage: Eukaryota > Metazoa > Mollusca > Cephalopoda > Sepiida > Sepiidae > Acanthosepion > Acanthosepion pharaonis. The sequence goes on along the minus strand of CAHIKZ030000890.1, from coordinate 1,061,834 downwards.
AAACAATGTAAAAAGTCTTTTCATATTGAACAATACCGATAAGTGGGGAAATTCTTTCAACACTGTTCTTTACATTATTACATTTGCATAAATCTAAATTCTTTTCACTTTTGAAGATTTGAAACCTGCAAAGAGCTTTTAAGCCTTTTAAAATTTCCTTCCTCCTTAGACTTCTTTTTTAGTATCTGATTCCCAAAAGGTTCTTTTTTTCATATGAGGTCATAAGCAAAATTTGTTCAGTATTCATTTCCTCACTGGATTGAATATCAAACTGTTATTTGTCTCTGCATCGCATTTCCGTCAATTCACTTTGTCAGCTGAGGTTTTTCAGTTATTCCCTAAAATTTCTAAGAACATTTCTCAATATTTTTTTCTTTAAATGATTACATTTTTAAAATCTTCGGCGAGTATTTTTTATAGATTCTTGCATGCAGAAAGGTTAACTTGAAAGAATCGTACATACAAAAATAGTTGATGGGTTTAATGGATATATCTTCTTCTATATGCCATGTGTTTTGGTCATGGTTCTCCACAATTTCCTGTCCTTTGGAGCTCTTAGTAAATTTTGTCTTTTTTCTATCTCTCCCTAAACACTTTTTTTTTTTTACACAGGCTCATTTTTTCTTCTTCTATGTGCTGTATCCCTTCAGGTCATTGGGAATCATAGCTCTCCACAATTTCTTGTCTTTTGTAGTTCTTAGTAAATGATATCTTTTTGCTGTCTCTCTTAATTCCTGTTCAACCAACCATTTACAAAAGCTCATTAGTTAATTTTGCTTATGACCTCATATGAAAATAAAGAACCTTTTGGGAATCAGTTTTCTTCTATCTCTTTTGCCTTTAATGCCATGTGAGTGTTAAATTTCCCAAGCCCTCTTTCCTCATTATGTACCTGAGAAATTTCAACTAGCTCTTTCTGATGTTAAATATAAGTTTTCGTTTTTGTTTCCATTTTCTCTAAAACTTCATTGTTGCTCACATGTTCAGTCCATCGTATTCTCAGCATTCTTCTGTAGAACCTCATTTCTGTTGCTTCCCGTCCTGGGTATGACGATAAACTACATCCAACAGCATGGCCTTTGATCAGGTTTTGAGGAGCATGAAACCAGCTCTTAATTGCTGGTGTTCTCAGGTCCACTCTGACCTGGGGTGGTAGCACCTGTTAGAGTCCAAGCTATGGGCAAATAGTTAAACCCCAAACTGGGGTCAAAACACTATGAAAGTGTAAAAATAGATTTTAATACCAGAAATACTTTGTAAAAAATTATTACCAGCAATAAATCTTTGAAGAAAAATATTACCAGCAATAAAGATTTGATCAGCATTAAATAACCCATTGAGGTTGATATGCCGTAAACCAAACTAAACCATCTGTTGCTCATCTTCTGTGAAGAGATTGTCCAGCATCACTGCCATATAGGAAGACTGATATTACATAACAGTTCAATATCTTTTCACCATTTCTCACAAAATTTTCCTGTACTTTGCTTTTGGAAGGCATATTTCACTATCCCAATATGCCTTGGATTTCAATGTTGTGCTTTGTGCCCTCTATTAAAACACTTCCCAGATATTTAAATTGTTGTACTTTTTTTCTTTTTACAATGAGATTCACTTTGTACATGGTGTGGGAACAACTTGAGGTAGATTGTTACAGAGTAAGGGGCACAGTTTACATGAAAACACGTGGATGATAATGGTTAACCCTAAAATTGAACATGTCAAGATTGTAGTGATAAGGAAAACATCCTCTTGGGAGTTGGTTCCACAGAGCAATGGTTCACTGGAAGAAGCTGCTCAAGTGGAATATGGAGAGAATGAGGATGGTTCAGTACACTGTGTGTAGCATGGTAAGTGCTAGCCATGAAGGTTAGGACTTGTGGAACTAAGGACTGTAGTTCATCTGAGCACTTTCCATGGAAATAGGGATAGAGAAATAAGAATCTTGTGATATCTTGTCTGTGAGAGAATGGTTGCAGGGTGGCAAATAATTTGTCACCTACAAGTATACAGAGATGCTTTTGAACTCTATTGAGACTGGAAAGTTAGGACCAGGCAACTCCTGCTGAAATATGACAGCAGTACTCCATTTTAAGCCTAATCTGGCTCTTGTAAAGATACATAATTGCATGAGGAGGCAGGCACTTATTAGAGCAGTATAGGGACCTGACATTTTTTCCTGCATCTATTGTGAGAAATAATAGGTACAAGTGCAGGTCTGGGTTGAGTTTGAGGCCCAATAGTCGCTCATGACATAGAGCCTCCCTGAGGGCACATCCATTCATCATGACTGGTAGTAGTTCAGGATCTAATTTGTTTGATTTTAGTATCTCCAATTTGTAATTTGCAAGTTGGGCTGTTCCTTTTGCTATGAAAATAAACCAACACAACAAGATGGATATAAATTCACTAAGCTTACTGAAATTGGGATCTACTCATAATTAAAGATTAGATATTTAACAAATATAAAACTGTGTCCTGAAAAGTTCCCAGTCCAGCCTATATCCTGAAATCCTAGCACAGACATTAACCATAGCCAATGAGGATTTTCTGAAGTGTGGTTATTGTTATGCTGTAAAGGGAGCTACATGTATCCTTATTTTAGATGGGAGAACTTGCTCAGCCCTTAAGGATTCCCCATTGCAGAAGTGGTTGGTGTAATATCAATGCCAGTGTGTCAGTGATCACAGGGGCTGAGGAGAAAGATTTTTGTCCTTAACCCATATGTGCATATATATATATATATATATATATATGTGCACTCCCCATGTTAAAACAACCTTGTGTCACATACTGTCTTCGTAGGGAGACCTGGTAACTATTGCTTCTTAAAATCTGACCAAATGATCAAACATCAGATTTTTAATCTCTTCTTTTCAACCCATTTTCAGACAGGTTTATAATTATAAAGGTATTTTTTGTAAAACAACATGAAGTCAAAATCCTATATCTCCCATGAAAAGAAAGTTACCAAATTCTGATTTATACCCTTTGGCTGTCATTGTGCTCATAAATGATCTTTTGTCAGCAGATTAGTTAAGACAGATGCAGTCTATGTTTGAATTTAATTAAAGATCAAATTTTGAATGCCCCAATTCATGTCAGGTGTAACAGCCAAAGCCAAAAAATTGGTATTTATTTTTAATCAAGTAAGGAATTATTCGGAATAGAAGAGAATGAGAAAACTTTAGTGAAGAAAAAGGACAATAAAAGACAGAAGATGGCAATTGATGCTGAATTTAAATTTTTGAAGATTAGAGGTGGCAGGAAAGCAATAAAATCAGATGAGAGTTCCGTAGCTGAGAAGTGTAAGAAAAGAAAATTTTAGAATAGAACTTATGATTGCCTCTATCTAGCTCAGCATTAAAACAATGAGACCTAATAACCAATCTAGTAGTTCAAAATATTTTTTAAAATATATTTCTGCACATATTTCTAATCCAAGAAAGAAAACCTTCATGAAATTTAGTAAGAGGCTTTATGGCTTCAACAATCCAATACCATTATTTACATGCAGGAAACAGCTAATATTACCATTACCATTATTCCTTACTGTTGTAGCATACCTACGGATGATAATGGGTATATCTCCATTCACATAAATACAGTAGTAAATACTGTATGTTGGTCTGAAGTTGGAGATTCATTATGAAATTCACTTGACTCACTTCTAGCAGTTGACTACTACTTCTACGCGATGCTGGCGAATCTTATATGTGTTGCTCTTGTCCTAAGTATTATCGTTCATTACCAACATTCGTTTGATTATTCTATTCAGTAGCCTTCCCTAGATTACAACACTTACCAAGGTTACCATGAGTTTCATTTGTGCCATTTGAAAATTGTTGAATGATTCCAAATGCCTAATCTACAAAGAATCCTCAGGTTATATTATTGGGATAAGGTACTTCGAAATTGTTCACAATCAATGACCATCAAAGTAATGTTTGTCAATTGACAATTACATTGAGTTGGCCATACATTTGATATGCCTGACAACCAACTAAAGCAATGTGCTTTATTTCGTTTATTAGAGTTGAGTGAAAAGGCTGTTGATGGTCAGTACATCAGTGCAGGGACCATGTCAGAAGCTGTTATGAAAACATGTAATGTCTTAACTAACCAATTAGAAAAGTTGGCTGGTGATCAGGCTAGTTGACAATGTTTATATAGATGCTGTTCAAACCACAGAAGCAAGATTAGTCCAGCCAGTTGAGGAATGCCATCAAAGATGTCATACACCAAATCCTTCCTCTGACATCGTTCAAGATCTTTTCAGATGCCATACTTGTGAAAATATGTGCTGTTCCTATGTTGGTCTAGTGAGATATACAAGAACCAATCTACCATGTGAAGAACCTTTCGACTATAACATTGATTTCATCTTATTACTATTGGTGTAAATTATTACTATTTACTTCAGCAGTCAAAGAGTGTCTCAATCCAGATTATGTTATGGTGACAAAAAACAATAATAAGATTGAGTAAAACTAGTCATAATAATAAAATGGATGTCAACTGAGAGTATTATGATAAAAACAACAATAGTAAAATAGCATAAAACTAATAATAAAAAGATAATGACTTTTTTATATGTGACAAAGCATATTGAATAATTGAAAACATTTGAACACTTTGTCTACTTTTTAACACTTTCTCTACTCCACAATTTAAAATATGAAAATAACTCTAAAAATATATTCATAAGTTATCAATTACTGTGTTTTATTTAATTAATACTACAATCTTATTTCAGCTTATTGACTTTATCCACCAACAATTAGACATTACTTTTTTTAAGATACTTAACTTTCTCATTTGTTAATCAAATCTTAATTACTTGCAAGTATGTTTTTTTATGATTATTTTATTTGCTATATAATTGCAAACAATTGCATGAAATAAAATAAAGCACGTTCCTGTTGGTTGCTTGTCAAATATGACAACTTGTTCTGGATTCATTTTCTTGTTCATGTAATTTTCTTTAACAATATTACTTTTAATAACAGTTCATAAATCACACAAAAATATACTTTGGATTATATACCATTTTTATGGCTTCAACAGATTCATGTATATATACAATCAAAACAGGTGTCAGTAATTTTGTGTTTCCTGTAGACATTACCAAATGGAAACAACAGATTTTTTAAAGGAATATTTGAGTCTCAGGTAATTTTCTAACAGGAAAATTGCTTCATTTGGTGCAATTATTTAAACAATTCAAAAACTTCATTCTCTCTCTTTTTTAATACAATTCCGTACAAATAACTTACAAAAGACAGGAAATTGTGGAGAGCCATGATCACCTATGTCCTGAGGAGACACTGCACATAAAGAAGTGTATAGTTTTTTTTAATTTTATAATTATGAACAAAAATCCTTTAATTTTTTATCAACACTTGCAATGCTTACCTCAAACATAAAACTAATATGTATGAAGGAATACAGTTTTAAGGTGTGCTATATTTATAGGATAAAGTGCTCAATATCAGAGATAGAGTGTATATAAATATAAAAGTGAACATTGAAGTCAACAATCAGAGGCAACAGACTGTTTCATGCTAAATGCAATTGCCAGGCCACATGTGTTGTGTTTTTTCTTGACTATATATATGGGTCAGTAATGCATTGTAGGTGGTCTATTGCATTGTGGGTAGTTTATTCTAACAGTTATTTTGGCAGGAGTGGGTTGTTAATTTGTTTATTATTTACTTTATTTATTTTATATTTATTTATTTGGATTAATTTATTTTACTTGTTTTTACTTATTTATTTTTATTTATTCTTTTCATTTTTGATTCTTAAGTAACATAGTAAAAATTTGTTTTTGTGTCTGCATTTTGAGATGAGTTCTGATTTTTTATTTAGTAGTTTGATTTTGTCTGGGAAGGTAATTATGGCTATTTTTTCCTCCAAGCAGTGTTTGCAGTTTTTTGTTGATTGTTGTAGGCTGATTTTTTTTTTCTTATTTTCCATGATATTTTTGGTGTGATTTGATTTTTGTTTTTAATTTCCCAGATATACTGGGAAAGGATTGTGCTGTTTGCATATTTACTATTTGTGAAAGATGTTTTGTGTGCATAGTTTCTTTGTTTCCAGGGTCCTTCAGTTACTCTTATGTATATTTTCTCTTCATGATCTGATGATTTTATCATGGCTTGATATATTGCATTGTTTTGTAGGCAATTGTTGTTTAAAGGACATTCATTTATTATCAAATTTTCCAATCCCTCTTTTCACATTATGTGCCCCAAAAATTTCAAGTATCACTTTCTGATGTATAAGTGTCCTTTTTTTTCCATTTTCTCTAAAACTTTGCCATTGCTCACATGTTTAGTCTATGGTCTTCTCAGCATCCTTCTGTAGAACCACATTTCTGTTGCTTCAAGTTTTTTCTTCATCTGTGAGGAGATTGTTCAGCATTCAGTTCCATATACCAGGAATGATGTTACATAATTGTTCAATACTCTTTTCTTTGTTTTCTCCCTGGTGAAGATGATGTAAAGTAATTTTAGTGGGCTAATTCTTACTTGCATCACCCGTTCATCTTATATTATGCATACTAAATATTACACTGACCATGAAATGGCCCTAGCTTTTGAGAGATGATGATGATCCTGGCTCAAATCTAATGATGCTCAATGCTGTATCTATTGTTGGCTCTTAAGAATATGATTAGAGAAGATCTATGTTCAGTATGATTTTTCTTGTATCATGCACTTTGATCTCATAAAGTGCACTTTGATCTTCCTTTCTATTTATTAATCTAGGAATATCTTTTTTAGTCATTTCAATCCCAGCAAAGCAATAAAGCCACTTAGGGAGAACAATAAATAACAATCAAATGTTTTCAGGAGAAAGAAGGCCAAAATAACTGCCATCTATGGCAATACAAACTTGCCAGAAAGTGGTGAAGACTAAGTCACAATTTGGCTTCAGGGTTGCCCACCAAAAGTACATGCTGGAACACATATTCATGTGTTATAAGGCACTCAGGGACAGATTTAGATGAAAAGAAACTCTGAGGTAGGCTATTCTTCTTGTGAGGCCCCTCCACACCCCCATTCTCATGAGGAAAATGGAAGAATACTAAATTAAACAATTTCAGTAAAGCTGAGGATGATGACAGGTGTTTAAAATTACAGTGTTAAAATGTTATTTAGAGTCTACAATGTGTTATGACAGCATGTGTAAGAAAGGCATATGACAGCATCAAAAATATTATACACCTTGGCTGGAACACACACCCCACCTGATTTTGAAGCCCTGCTAAAGTTATAGGTACATTCAGGTACTGATAGTACTGCAAATACCCTGTTATTATGTAACTATTGACAAGAGAATCCTCTCTAAGTGCTACCAAAGATTTCGGATTCCTTACTGCCAGTCAAGATACAGCAAGCAGAAAAGTGCCAACCCAGTACCCTCAGAAATAAAAGTAAATGCCACTGATCAGTTAGATCATCAAAAAGTTAAGAGTTAAATCATTAAGGCCATGGAAGAAAAAGAGAACTGATAAACCATATCCTAAACAGGAAACAAGGGATAAACCTCTACTCCTGTTCAATAAACATGAAAGGAGTACTGGTTGGACGGTAGGCAAATCTATCTACTTCTAATAAATATGTGTGAATGTATAACTTTATAGAAGTTATTAAATTTAGGTTAGTCTGGCAAAAATATATTGCACTCAGTATGGATCAAACTCATTACAGGAGTAACAATTTGTGAAATTTGTTTGCTTAGCACTGTTCTATAGTGAAGTATTGAAGCTTATAACTACTTTATTTTATAAAATCTCATAATAAATGATTTGTACAAAACCTAGGTACATGTTCAAGTACTAACTAAGACATTATCTGTACAAAGCTAATTTGATGTATCTTTATTGACTGATGTATTTTGTATCAATTTGCCATGTCCAAATTACTGCACATCATTATATTGCAGATCCTTATCTCTTTTTGTATAAATTATTGAATACAAAACTGGAATTAATTTATTTAAGCAAAGAATAAAGAAAAGTGACAGGATTCCAAACCTATGTGCAAAATTGTTTTTTTAAGTTTCCTTTTTAACAATTAAAAAATTTATAGAAATTTCAGTTAAAAGAGAAATCATAGTTCTTCTAAAGATGACAAAAGTTCTGTGATAATAGTAAGATTCTTAATGTCAGTTGGTCTTCTGCAAGACTTTCTAATTGACACTTGTGTTTACTATTATTAGTATTAGTAGTTGTCAACAAAGTACTTGTATTTAACAAGTATAAATGGTTTATTATTGAATAACTGAATATATCTTTTGCTACATCTAATTCTCTTTCAGGTGAAAGGATTGCCTGGAATTTACTTGGCTAATCAAGAACCAAAGGATTTACAGTTAAAAGAAAGTGGGAGGCGAACGTTTATATCATTTGACAAGGGAGGGAACTGGAGTTTAATCCCTGTTCCAAACAATCTACGGTCACAGTGTGCAGCTGATAAGGTAAATTTGAAATTTCTCATACTAAAAATTTTCTATAATGATAATGTGTTATGACTTTCAGGTGCTGATATTTTTTTTGAGGGGGGGACACATGGTGGAGTAATAGATAGCGACTTGGATTGAGGAATCAGAGACAAGTTTAAATTCATGTTGACTTTGTCACATTTATTTAAGTGCAACTACTCTTGGAAAATGCATGAATCCATCTCTTCTGCATCCATATGGGTAACTAGCAGGACAAACTGAATCCTATAGCCTTCAGTTGTAACCAGTCTAAGAGAATAAAAATTCTGAATTCAAAAACCTCCAACTATGGGTTAAATAGCCTCACCAAAATTAATCAGGCAATGGTTATTATGGTTATACTCCTTATTGTGTAGAAAGAGGACTGACCTTCTCTAAACAAATTGTTGAACATGGACTTGTTCATGCACTGAGTAGAATGTCTGCTCATAGGAATGGTCATTGTAAAGTGGATCACAATGTGTAGCATTTGAGTCACTAACATTACCGCACTGAGCTACGGTATTTTTGCTCTATTACCGTATTATTAATCCATTTCTGTCATGTGATTAAACATGTTCTTCACTCAACCTTTTGTTTCAGTGTTTCCTTACAGTATTATTAACCAGAACTATGAGCATTATACAGACTTTATAGTATCCCTGAAGATATACTCAAGCAGGGAGAGGTTCTACTAACAGGAATGAGAAAGCCCTGGTTTTGGAAATTTTCAAAAGTTGAATGGGCTTCTTTAGATCTCATGACTATTTATACAGTAGAATTCATTGGATACAAACTGAAGACAGCAAAAATAGATAATCACTTAAAAATGACTCAAGTGGTTTTTATAGATATAAATGAAAGATTGTGCCTAATTTTCATGACTTTGTTTAGTTTATCATTGTATGTATTGTTACTACCATTTGCAATTTATCAGGCAGATATGATTTATTGTGTTATTCGCTCAATTACAATTATTTGAACATAATAATCAGAAGTAATCCTAATGTCAGGTAACAATATTTATTGATAATGATTAGTGATAAGAAGGAAATGTCATTTAGACAAATTGATAATACGTTTTTTTTTTTTTTGAATGCACAAGAGCAATTATAACTGAAATAGTAGTTCTAAGTTGCAGATAAGTTTTTTATGGTCCAGAATGATGGTGACATTTCATCAATCTAAAAATAACCTTGTCATCAGTGATGATAGAAAAGAAGGATATGTTATCATCCTACCCTCATTATTATAAAAACGACCCTTCCACCACAAGAGAGAGAGAGAGAGAGAGAGTAGCGTAGACTAAGGTACTCATAGCAGTAGTCAGTAGTAAAATAGACAAGTAGCAGTACAGAAACTCACATCTGCCAGTGCTTCAGGAAGATTGAAAACAGACAATTTCAAATGCATCCTCACAATCAAAATTCTCAGAACCGAACCAAGTAAGCACTGTCTTTTAAACAAAAGAGACATTGAGAACATTTTAACACACACCATACCAATATTCTGTAATTCACATCACAAAAAGAAAATATAAATTCTTGCTATTTATGTCAACGCATGTCTCAACTTTTTATTGTTGTTATCACTGTATGTTTATGCATTTTAATTTCTGTCATCAGTATCAACCCTATTACAGTCAATAAATAATAATAACAATGGGGAAAATAATACATCAACACCAACTTACCTACCCTGTTACAAGTTCTTGAAAGATTCTAAATGAAAAGACAATAGTGAAATGTGTTTACTTTGTTTCATTGCCATTCTTGTTTGTTGACATTGACCGATCTGTAATCTCAGAAAGAAAATGGAAGCTATCCATAATAAATTTGAATCTTAGTCATAAAGTTGCCAGGCTTTCAGTCAATGTATACAGTCTACATCATACAACAAAGTTGGCATGATTTCTGTCAATGTATAAAGTTTACAGTGAACAAAGTTAGCATGCTTTCAGCCAATATATAAAGTTTATATAATGCAACAAAGTTGGCATACTTTCTGTCAATGCATAAAATTTACATGAAACAAAAGAATTGGCAAGCTTTCTTTCATTGTATACAGTTTACATCAGATGGCAAAATTGGTATGATTTCTTTCAATGCATGTAGTTTACATCAAATGACAAAGCTTCTGTCAGTCCGTACAGCTTACATCAAATGACAAAGCTTCTGTCAGTCTGTACAGCTTACATCAAATGACAAAGCTTCTGTCAGTCCGTACAGCTTACATCAAATGACAAAGCTTCTGTCAGTCCGTACAGCTTACATCAAATGACAAAGCTTCTGTCAGTCCGTACAGCTTACATCAAATGACAAAGCTTCTGTCAGTCCGTACAGGTTACATCAAATGACAAAGCTTCTGTCAGTCCGTACAGTTTACATCAAATGACAAAGCTTCTGTCAGTCAGTACAGTTTACATCAAATGACAAAGCTTCTGTCAGTCCGTACAGTTTACATCAAATGACAAAGCTTCTGTCAGTCCGTACAGCTTACATCAAATGACAAAGCTTCTGTCAGTCCGTACAGTTTACATCAAATGACAAAGCTTCTGTCAGTCCGTACAGTTTACATCAAATGACAAAGCTTCTGTCAGTCCGTACAGTTTACATCAAATGACAAAGCTTCTGTCAGTCCATACAGTTTACATCAAATGACAAAGCTTCTGTCAGTCCGTACAGTTTACATCAAATGACAAAGCTTCTGTCAGTCCGTACAGTTTAAATCAAATGACAAAGCTTCTGTCAGTCCGTACAGTTTACATCAAATGACAAAGCTTCTGTCAGTCCGTACAGCTTACATCAAATGACAAAGCTTCTGTCAGTCCGTACAGCTTACATCAAATGACAAAGCTTCTGTCAGTCCGTACAGCTTACATCAAATGACAAAGCTTCTGTCAGTCCGTACAGTTTACATCAAATGACAAAGCTTCTGTCAGTCCATACAGCTTACATCAAATGACAAAGCTTCTGTCAGTCCGTACAGTTTAAATCAAATGACAAAACTTCTGTCAGTCCGTACAGTTTATATGAAATGACAAAGCTTCTGTCAGTCCGTACAGTTTACATCAAATGACAAAGCTTCTGTCAGTCCGTACAGTTTACATCAAATGACAAAGCTTCTGTCAGTCCGTACAGCTTACATCAAATGACAAAGCTTCTGTCAGTCCGTACAGCTTACATCAAATGACAAAGCTTCTGTCAGTCCGTACAGCTTACATCAAATGACAAAGCTTCTGTCAGTCCGTACAGTTCACATCAAATGACAAAGCCTCTGTCAGTCCGTACAGTTCACATCAAATGACAAAGCTTCTGTCAGTCCGTACAGCTTACATCAAATGACAAAGCTTCTGTCAGTCCGTACAGCTTACATCAAATGACAAAGCTTCTGTCAGTCCGTACAACTTACATCAAATGACAAAGCTTCTGTCAGTCCGTACAGTTTACATCAAATGACAAAGCTTCTGTCAGTCCATACAGTTTACATCAAATGACAAAGCTTCTGTCAGTCCATACAGTTTACATCAAATGACAAAGTTTACATGATTTCTATCAAAGTATATAGTTTACATGAAATAACAATGTTGGCATGTTTTCTGACAATGCATACAGTTTACATCAAACAATAAAGTTGGCATGCTTTCTGCCAAAGGATACAATTTGCATCAAATGATGAAGTTAGCATACTTACTGTTCATTGATACAGTTTAAATCTAATGGTAAATTTGGCCTGCTTTCTCTCAATGTATACAATTTACAGTGAACAACAAAGTTGGAATGCTTTCTCTCAGTGTATACAGTTTACATTAAATGAAGAAGTTGGTATATTTTGGTATTGTATACTGTTTACATCAAATGGCAACTTGCTTTCTCTCAATGCATCAAATAACAAAGTTGTCATGCTTTCTGTCAACATATACAGATCAGATCAAACACCAAACAAGACTGGCTGGAATTAATTTAACTTGCGTCCTATTTCTATCAATTAATACATAAATAAGATTTCCTGATTACTGTTCAATGATACCCACTTTTGACACAATATTAGACTTTTAAGTTAATTGATGGTTGCATTGGTCACAAGCATCTGCCTTTGATCAACATGGTGGATGGTTCTTAGAGAAATTATGTTTACTTTTCATCAGTATGGCTGGTTCATAATATCCAGGAGAGTAACTCATTGTAACTTTGCAGTCTAATTATTTCTACTGACATGAACTGGAACAGTCATATTTAATCAAATACTCGGGGGCTGCCATAAGGGAAGTCGGTTCAATGTCATTCTAGACAATTTTTCTCACCAGATCTACCTTACATATTTATAAGTCTACCATTCATCCATGCATTGAATATTATGGCCGCATCTTTTCTGGTACCTCTAATATGTATATAGAGATTCTTGACAAAATTCAAAGAAAAATCTACAATGTTATTCTGATTTGGCATCTCAGGTTTAATCACTTTCCCACTGCCATAATGTAGCTTCTTTTCCTATGTTTTGTCTATAAATACTTTTATAGTAGTTTTAATAAATGTTCCTCTTTGATACCTCAACTTCATAAATATAAGCAGGTCTCATCATTTTACTGTTGAAATTGCCATATGTAACCATATGTTCTCTGCAAATAGCTTATTCTCTTGTACTTCTCACTTGAGGAACTTGTGGCAACTACCACCACAATTACATACACACAGTACATAGAAATCATGCGACAAGCATTCATTGGTTGATCTCCTCAAAACTAGCTCACTGATTGGTCAATTCCGACCAATCAGATATCCTGCACGCGAGGAATGAAATTTCCCTCTAAGGTTGAGCCGATCACATGATACACTATCTTATATAAACAAAAAACGAGTGGTTCTCTCTCTCTTTTTTGTTACTCTTGCATCTCAATCCTTGCTGCCAAAATGTGACCTTCAAGAACTCTCGTCTTTACCTTGCGGTCAGACGTTAAAGAACGTTACCATTTCACGCAAGTATGAACTCTGAACTCTTACCAACTTTACCAATTCACAATGCAACAGGAAGTTATTCTTCTAAACTACAGTTTAATAATTAATTCACTTTATGAGCTCAAGTACAAATATTTCCAAATCTAAGAGACATAACTCTATCAAACCTTCAGCTTATATGCATGTACACCAAACACTAATAAATTCAATTGTTATATTTTGAATCATTACATTCTGTTTTGTATTTTATACTATGTGCTCTTTTACGTCAAATATAAATTGCATTGTGCACGCCACATTGGATAGTAACCTCCAGCGTCTTTGCTTTCCTTAATCATGCCTTTCCTAGTCAAAAGATAAATATATGTAGTACACACCCCTACAAACTCTCTTCTAGCTTCTTGTTTTCCTGTCAACAAAAAGCTTCAAAAGTTTAAATATAATGTCAGTCAGAATCTTTTGACTCTCTGAATCCGGATCATAGTTAATAAATATAAGAAATAATCAACTGCAAAATATAAGTAACAATAGCTGTATTTTACTCACACATGAAATTCTAAATCATCTATTTTGTAAAACCTCACAGAATATTTTCTATAATTACTCATTATTCTATTATCCATAACCACAGAAAATCAATATTTAATTAACTTAGAAATGGAATTGAAATTTTTTCAGTTATTCATTTCACCCCAAGCATAGCAATAAAAGTGCTAAGACACAAGAGTTTACTGAGTATGAAAGAATCAGAGAAAAATATATTATTGAACAATAAAAAAAACAGGAAACATCCCTACCTCCTAACTGCATAGTTGATGCTCAACTCCAAGAGAGTGCCTCACTGTGCCTTATTAGTCTCACATTCTCCACTGATCTGAGGTGGAACAACTACATTGAATCAATTGCTGCATCTACCACAAGTGAAGTTGGATCTTTGTGTCATACCAGAAGGTTTTTCTCGTTTGAGTCCATCCTTCACATCTACAAATCTACCTTTCAACCTTGTATTGAATACTGTTGTCATATATGGTCTGGTGTCCCTGCTGTTCATCTCAAGGTTCTTGACAAAATCCAAAGATAGATATGCAATGTGATCAGTCCTGACTTGGGGCCACAACTCCAGTCGCTTTCTCACCGACGTAATGTGGCTTCCCTCTGTCTTTTCTATAAATATTTTCATGGCATCTGCTCTGATGAGCAATTTTCGCTAGTGCCCGAACTGCATGAATTTAAAAGTGCTACTAGGTTGGCATTTTGGTCCCACCCTTTTACTATCAAAACAATTAAATGTAACCGCCTCTTCTATGCCAATATTTTCTTCTCTTGCACTTCCCGACAGTGGAACTCCCTTCCTCTTACTTGCTTCTCTGATAACTATAATCTTCAAAAATTTAAATGTACCGGTGGTACTCCTGCCTTGCTTGGGGTGAAGTGCCTAAAAAAAAAATTAAGAAAACAGCACATAACAATTGACATTGCATTTAAATTTTTTGATAGAAAAGCAAGAAGCCAGAAGAGAGTTACTGTAACAAAGAACTTATTGTTACAACTAGCAATTTCAGCTGTAAAATGATGAGACCTAGCTGCCAATCAAGTCAGTTTGTTAAGGGCAATATGTGATAGACACTTGGATGATTAGGTCTCTTTTGGTTCATGACTGACTAGGCAGAAGATTTTTCCACAGTAGGTTGCTGTTTCTTAGACTGTTTGCCAACCAAGGCTATAGGACCCAGTCTGTCCTGTTATTTAACCCATATCTTGGGAGTGGGAGAAGAGATGTATCAATACCTTTCCCAAGAATATTTGTGTGTAAGTGAATGTAATGAACTCAACCAGAATTTGAACTTGGCTCTCAGATTTCTCATTCCAAACCCATATTCATTATAATTCAATGCACTTAGTACTTGACTTAAATTTGTGAAGTCAATATACCAAAGAAGAAAACTCATTTGAATAACTACTATGAAAATATTTATAGAAAAGGCTCAGAGAAGATATGTTGCAGTAATGGGAAAGTTACTGAAGCTGAGACACTAGGTTAAGTCTAATAACATTTCAGATTCTTCTTTGAATTTTGTCAAAGAACTCTAAATACATATCAGAAGCACCAGACAATATGTGACAGTGTTATTTAAGGTATGGACAAATGGTAGACTTATAAAGTGGCAACATAGATTCTGGCAAGAAAAATTATATAGCATAATACAGTAAACTAACTTTCCTAGCTTCAGACCAAGCAATTGATTATTAAAAGTTTGATATTTATTAACGTCGATTCTATATATGGATGAAGAGTTGACAAGCAAAATAGGAAAGGCCGCAGCTGCATTCAAGAAACTTAGGAAAAGAGGCTGGGAAAGTGATAAGCTTAATATAAAAACCAAGACTAATTTACCAAACATGCGTTCTCTCATCAGTCTTTTATATTAGTGAGACATGGACGTTGTATGCTGATCAGGAGGGGAGGTTAGTTTTCACATGAGACATTTGAGAAATATTTTAAAAATGAAATGGCAAGGGTCCAGGATGTGAAAATGCTCAAAAGAGCTGGCATTCAGTTACTATATCCCCATCCTGTCGTCTCAGTGTCTCAGGCATGTTGCGTGTATGGATAACTCTAGAATTCCCAAAGAGATACCGTATGAGGAACTGCCTGAGGGCATGCATAACATTGGACAACCCAAGCTTCACTTCAAGGAAAAATGTAAAATGACCATGATGGAATTTTCTATCAATGTTTCAAACTGGGATGTGGCTGCCCAGGATTGAGTAGGATGGAGAGCTACTGTTTTCACAGGAGCAAGCATCTATAAAGAGAATCAAGTCCAGTGTGCTGTAGAGGCTAAAGAAAGGTACAAATGCCCCATGGTGGATGATTCTGTAGTATTATACTACTGTGATAATAGTCAAAAACCGTGCCAATCTTGTATTGGTTGTTTTAGCCCTGAGTGGTGCTGTGCTTATTTTCCACTGCCAGCCTCAACATTGACAAAAAAAGACCTAAGAAGAATTATTAATATCATTTTCAGAACATTTATTGTTTCAGTATGTATGTTTTAGATATATTTTCATTTCTTCTTTTCAATCTATCTGGAAGATGAAACATTGTTCCTAAATGCTCTTTAGTATTCATTAATAACAGACTTTTAGCTGATGATCAGTCAGAAGTTATTTTTAAATATAGGACAAAAAGGAAAACATTTCTCAGATACAATGAAACAATAATTGTGATATTTCACACATGATATTAACAATTCAACTTACTTCCTCTCTATAATGGATTTTATAAGTGCAAAGCTGATTGATACATCAAAAACTTTCTTTGTACTTATTTTCTATTGTTTTGCTAAATTTTAGAAACAAGTTTCACCAGCTTGGCAAAGAAAATCTCTCTGATATATTATCCATTCCCTATACTCAGAAGTGATTACAGAATTTGTTGCAATAAATAAAAGCTTACAATTAATTAAATTTCTTTATTTGCATATTAGTTTTTCTATTTATAGAAAATATATCAGTTATTTGAATTAATTACATCTTCAATGATATTGAAAACCAAGAGATTAAACATGTCAACAAAATAATTAGATATCAGAAATTGGCACTATATTTAAATGTGCTTTGAATTTGTTCTCATGTAGCAGGCAATGATTTCTTTCTGATATAATCAAATTGATTTTGATAATATAATGACAATGTTAATTATAATTGACATATGTTTTCTTTGCTGACTATCTTTATAAATCAGAATGAAGATCTTCATAACTGTTCAGATTTAAATCAAGAAAAATAATGTATGAGACTCACAAAGAAAACGCACCTACTGTGGTTTAATGGAATATATTTATTCTTCTATAATGAAGTTACATTGTTTATAGAATTTTTTTCTATAACAAATACTACAGTATCTTTAAAAATCACCTTTTCATTTTAATTATTTATTTATGGTTTTCCTTTATTATTTAAATTGCAAATACCTACTTTTATTTAATCATCAGTACATAACTAACTTAAACAGTTACATTGAGAGAAAGCATGCCAAATTTGTCATTTGATGTAAACTATAAATTGATAGTAAGCATTCCAACTTTGTTGTTTGATGTAAACTGTATACATTAACAGAAAGCATAGCAACTTGATGTAAACTGTATACATTAACAGAAAGCATAGCAACTTGATGTAAACTGTATACATTAACAGAAAGCATAGCAACTTGATGTAAACTGTATACATTAACAGAAAGCATAGCAACTTGATGTAAACTGTATACATTAACAGAAAGCATAGCAACTTGATGTAAACTGTATACATTACCAGAAAGCATAGCAACTTGATGTAAACTGTATACATTACCAGAAAGCATAGCAACTTGATGTAAACTGTATACATTAACAGAAAGCATAGCAACTTGATGTAAACTGTATACATTAACAGAAAGCATAGCAACTTGATGTAAACTGTATACATTAACAGAAAGCATAGCAACTTGATGTAAACTGTATACATTAACAGAAAGCATAGCAACTTGATGTAAACTGTATACATTAACAGAAAGCATAGCAACTTGATGTAAACTGTATACATTACCAGAAAGCATAGCAACTTGATGTAAACTGTATACATTAACAGAAAGCATAGCAACTTGATGTAAACTGTATACATTAACAGAAAGCATAGCAACTTGATGTAAACTGTATACATTAACAGAAAGTATAGCAACTTGATGTAAACTGTATACATTACCAGAAAGCATAGCAACTTGATGTAAACTGTATACATTACCAGAAAGCATAGCAACTTGATGTAAACTGTATACATTACCAGAAAGCATAGCAACTTGATGTAAACTGTATACATTAACAGAAAGCATAGCAACTTGATGTAAACTGTATACATTAACAGAAAGCATAGCAACTTGATGTAAACTGTATACATTACCAGAAAGCATAGCAACTTGATGTAAACTGTATACATTACCAGAAAGCATAGCAACTTGATGTAAACTGTATACATTACCAGAAAGCATAGCAACTTGATGTAAACTGTATACATTACCAGAAAGCATAGCAACTTGATGTAAACTGTATACATTAACAGAAAGCATAGCAACTTGATGTAAACTGTATACATTACCAGAAAGCATAGCAACTTGATGTAAACTGTATACATTAACAGAAAGCATAGCAACTTGATGTAAACTGTATACATTAACAGAAAGCATAGCAACTTGATGTAAACTGTATACATTAACAGAAAGCATAGCAACTTGATGTAAACTGTATACATTAACAGAAAGCATAGCAACTTGATGTAAACTGTATACATTACCAGAAAAAGCATAGCAACTTGATGTAAACTGTATACATTAACAGAAAGCATAGCAACTTGATGTAAACTGTATACATTAACAGAAAGCATAGCAACTTGATGTAAACTGTATACATTAACAGAAAGCATAGCAACTTGATGTAAACTGTATACATTACCAGAAAGCATAGCAACTTGATGTAAACTGTATACATTACCAGAAAGCATAGCAACTTGATGTAAACTGTATACATTACCAGAAAGCATAGCAACTTGATGTAAACTGTATACATTAACAGAAAGCATAGCAACTTGATGTAAACTGTATATTAACAGAAAGCATAGCAACTTGATGTAAACTGTATACATTACCAGAAAACATAGCAACTTGATGTAAACTGTATACATTACCAGAAAGCATAGCAACTTGATGTAAACTGTATACATTAACAGAAAGTATAGCAACTTGATGTAAACTGTATACATTAACAGAAAGCATAGCAACTTGATGTAAACTGTATACATTACCAGAAAGCATAGCAACTTGATGTAAACTGTATACATTACCAGAAAGCATAGCAACTTGATGTAAACTGTATACATTAACAGAAAGCATAGCAACTTGATGTAAACTGTATACATTAACAGAAAGCATAGCAACTTGATGTAAACTGTATACATTAACAGAAAGCATAGCAACTTGATGTAAACTGTATACATTAACAGAAAGCATAGCAACTTGATGTAAACTGTATACATTAACAGAAAGCATAGCAACTTGATGTAAACTGTATACATTGATAAAATGTTGTGGTAAACCCTCCTACAGTAGAATGAACTCTTCCTCCTCTCATAAATACTAACTGAAAGACTTCCTAGGGTAGTGTCATAAGTAGTCAAGATGCAGTGTAACCCAACTGTTTGGACACTTCTATCTGCTTGCTTTGTTATTTCAATACACTTGTTCAACCTACCTTTATCTTTCATGTCTTTCTTTCTGGCCTCTAAACAGTCCACAACACAAAATTAGTGCAAAAGTCTATCAGAATGAGAAATACAAATACAAAACAACCTATACTTATATTTCATAAATTGCATAAAATCATTTGAAAAGGTACATGACAAAGACATTTGAAATGCTAGGTAAACTCTATTTATATTGAAAAACTGTTTGAATAATATGCAGCATTTACTCGGAAGAATCCACCAGCATATAGATAAAGTTAGGCAAGTATGCAAAAATAAAAAGAAGAGTAAGATTTGCTCAGTAACCTTGATATATTTAGGAAGGATATTAGAATAATCAAGAACCTATACTGGCAGCAAACTGCCTGCATATGGATAGAAAATGAGTTCAGTAGAAAGGGGTGCAAGACAAGGATGTGTTTTCTCATCAGACATTCAACCTGTACAGTGAAGCAATTCTGAGAAAATTAGAAGTGCTGCCAGGATTCATTATTGGCAGCCACTATCTCATGAACATAAGATATGCAGATAATTCAGTGTTGATAGCAGATACAGAAAGAAAACTACAATCACTCCTACAGAAGGCATTGAAGGAAAGCAAGAAGAAAGGACTAAACATCAACTGCAAGAACCCATAGTGTGGAAATTTAAATATCTGGGATGTGTTTTAACAGTGATTGGAAAGTGTAACACTGAAATCTGAAGTGGCAATGGGATAGTCAAAGAAGCATTCCAAAAGCTAAGCAGGGTATTAAGAAATAGAAAAAAATCATTAGAAACAAGGAAAAAAAGTACTAAACTGTTAGGTGATATCTGCTCTCCTGTATGTCAGTGAATGCTGGATAATCTCCTTGAAGGTGAAAAAGAGACTTAAAGCAACATAAATGTGGTTCTACATAAGGATGCTGAGGATTCTATGAACTGAACATGTGAGCAACAACAACATTTTAAAGAAAATGGAAACAAAAAGGAAACATACTTAACATCTGGTAAATACAGGTTTCTGGCACAGATGAGGAAGGAGTGCTTGGAAAATTTGATACTCACAAGACAGAGTGAAGGCAAGAGAGACAGAGTGCATGACATATTTAGTGAGCTTGAGTAAATGCATAGTGGAACAGGGTTTAGGAGAAATAGCAGAAATACAAAATTTTTTAAGCGCTACAAGGGACAGGAAGCTGTTGAGAGCCATGATTGCCTACGGCCTCAGGGGACACAGTGCATAAAGAAAAAGAAGATGACCAGGGTGTGTTTTCTTGCCAAATTTATTAAATCTTTACAGCAAGGCAATTGTAAAAGAACAAGCTCACCCGAAAATCAATATTAATAACAACAATTGGGTGCAACTGAAGTACATCCCCAAAGGAGGGGTTAACAATTTGAATGGGGAGTTGGCCCTGAAAAGGGCCATTTTTGCATTCTCAATCTTATTTCAGCCTCATGCACAACAGCAGTTGAAGAGGTGTTTCTCCTCATTCATTGATTCCTTTGATCATCATTTTCAGCCTCATGTGCAGAAGCATTCAGATATACTCTTCCGGAAAGCCAATGGCTACATTGATCTTTGAACTCAGTAGCTCTGATTGAAGCATTCTGATAGGCATTTTGAGACAGGTGAACTGAAAAGACAATTCATTATCTCTTATTTGCATGACAGACCTGGTGACAGCAGTTTTGAAACAGAGCGAAGTACTTTTCTTTGGTGACATGTTTTAGGCAAGCATGAATTGTCAGATGGAATGTGTGTGCAAATACCAGAAGAGAATGCTATAAAGCTACAGGGATCACTAAGCTCAAATAACTTTAGGAAAGGTTGGAAAAATAAATGTTGAGTAATAAAAAAGTAAGCTTACTTATTACTATGGTGAATGCAATTCAAAACTGGCAGAGTTTGCAAAGTGTAAAAAATCAGTTTTTTCGATTTTTCACCTCCAAGGTTGTAATTTTTTCCAGCCAATTTGGACTCAAACCAGCACTGAAGAATTATCTATCAAAAAAAAAAAATAATTTCATCAAAATCGGATGAAAACTGTGGAAACACATAAACAACATCCAATCATACACATACATTTTGAGAATTTCATATATATATATATATATAGATATATATATATATATAGATATGAGTATGATAAAAAATATATGTAAATGCATACATTCTTGCATATACATATATATTTATTTAGGTGCTATAAAAAGAGTGCTCAATGTTATATAGCAGAGCTATTAAGTATATATTAGTGAATGTTTGCATGAATCACTGAGTTGTGTTATCGACGTTGGATATTATGTTTATTCACTAATATATATATATATATATATATATATATATATATATATAATGTGAGAGAGAGAGTTTTATGGTATGATATTATGGGTTAAAGTGCTTGATATCAGGAATATAGTGTATGTAAATATAAAAGTGGACATTGAAGTCAACACCCATATATATATATATATATATATACGTCATAGCTGACATACCTATTCTATAATTAATAGACTCTCCCACAGATAATAAGTAGTAGTAGCAGTGGCCAATTCGGCTCAGTGGTGTTGAGCGAGTCAGACGATATTGGACATTGAAGTACCAACCATCACAACTAGATTGCTGCGTCATTAACTCTTATTTTCCAAGTTCCTAACGTTTTGTACGGCGAACCTAATTTAGGACGACTTATTGAAATACAATCCTCCACTGTGAAAACTACTCTACAACAATATATATACTAACACACACACATGTTGGGCATTCGCTCCTATAAGATGCTCATCTGCCCCTTGATAGGTTTTGCTTTTTGTCTTGTATAGTGACATGCCACTCCTCACCAACAGAAAAGCTAGTGGAAATGTTTAGTACAAACCACCCATTTATACAGCAGGTTGTACTGGGTTACATGTTACCAGTAACAGGCCAAAGCCAAATCTGACCTAAAACACAACACAAAAAAGAAGCAAATTTTGTACAGTATTAATATCTGTAGCTTATCTTCAAATGTAAGTATTGCTTTTCCAACATCTTGTACATATTTTAGGTTTCAATTTTCCGTATGGCGTGTTGAGTATCAACAGAAAATAACTTTTTATTTGAAAATAAACTACTACTTCTAAAAGAGACAATTCTAGGTTCAAATTTGACCATTTTAAATTTGAAAATACTGACATGTTGTACTTAAATTTAGAATCACTTCTTTTTGTTTAGTACTCTGAGTTGGTAATAATGGAATACAATATATGAAATTTAAATTCTTAGTTTATTGCCAAAATTAAAAAAAAATATAATGTGTATGAATTTTAATTGTATAGAATAATTGGTCCAGGTTATAAACCATTGTAAGAAAGTTAAAATGATAATTTTTTTATTACTAGAATCTTTTTGCAACAGGCCAACACGTGTTAAAATTCTCATAGTACACGGTATTGTTGAAATTTTTACTGACATTTTTTGTTGAGACTTACGAACTCTGTTTCATTCAATTTCGCAAACTAATTAATGAAATTTGAATAAGCTGACTTGTTTGGAAAATACTTAGCTGATTTAGGTACGGCAGCTCAGAAAACTCACTCTGATCATTCTGTTAAGAAAAGAACATCCAAATTTGTTGGTAAAGGCCTCAGGCTCAACACAGAGGCCTACATCAAGCGGCCTGAGAAGGTAGTCCTGCCCTGGGTCAAGAAGGTGGCTGCTGGAAGACCCTATGTCTGGCAACAGGACTCTGCACCACGCTACACAAGAAGAAACCAGTCATGGCTTCTAGACAATTTCTGTAACCACATTACCCCTTACATCTGGCCACCTAACTCCACAGACTGCAACCCCCTTGACTATTATGTGTGGGGTGCAGTTGAGCAAGAGACTAACAAAACTCTTTCTAACAGCAAAGATAAACTGAAGGAAAAAATTATGGCAGCATTCGCCAACTTAAGCAAGGAGACTGTCCAGAAGAGTTGCAGGAGATTCCAAAGTTATCTGAAGGTCATGGTTGAAGCCAGTGGCAGTTTTATTGAAAACATTTACTCTTTAGTATTTCAAGATATTTTTGTATAATTTTGGTAAATATATCTGTTAAAATGAGATGTCAGTGTTATCTTCATTTTGGCTTAATTAAGGCGACAATTTATCCATCGCACGCTGTATATATATATTTGTTTTAATGTTTGCAAAAAAAGCAAAACTTTTAAGGAGTTTGTTTTTTCTAAGAGAACTTAAAAATAATTACAGATAACTTACAAAATACAAAACTGTATATTGTTATAAGTTAACATTGTAATATCTACCAATATCTGATGCAGGGAAAAAAACCAACTATTACTTTTATTTTATTGACATCAATATTAATGATGTATAGAGAAACAGGGGAAAATAGATATATCATTTCCTTCTGTCATTATTTTTTTTTCTTTTCTACTCCAGCATAAGCTTTTTAGTCTTTTCTTGTTATCCTTGGATATATGTTGGCTGCGCTTCTCTGTTTTGCTTTGCACTAAGAATGCACATATATTTTATATACAAAAGTTTAAGAGAAACGGTAGTGGCAAGCAATCTTCTCTTATCGCAAAGTACAAAAATAATGAGCATCTTGTCTTTTTCTTGCGAGACAAGTATTGTTTAATGATGGCCTTTTTTTTTTTTTAGAGTGGCAACACTGGGTTTGTAGACATGTCATGAATGTTATAATTCTTTAAAAACTCATTTGGAGAGATATGTTCTCTTTCCTTATATATTGCTGTTTTTTTTACTCTGAAAAGAGTTGGATTGAGCAATTTGGTTCCTGAATTGATTCCATCTCTGATAAAGCTCAGAACTTTCAGAAAGTAATAGATCATTGTCTGCAGTATCCTATTAAAGAATCATCCCTTTTTTCTTCCCCTTATGCTTTTTGTTTTGTGTTTGCCATACTTAAACTATTCTCAGTGTGCATTCTGTTTCCCATAGTGAGGTCCCTGAGAATATTAAGAGAATATAAAAAAAACTATATTTTGGTGATTGAAAGAAACTTGGAGAGGTGAATCAACAGGAGACAACTGATAACTGACATCCATTAGACATGGCACATGGAACAGTCTACACCAGTGAGCAAAATAAAGACTTCCGTTCAACATTCCAACCACCTGAAGAAGGCCGGAGCATACAACGGCTGAAACATTGTGATAAAAATGGCAACAAAGATGAGGACGATAGTCTGAACAATGTAAATAGCATACATAATACCTGGTCTCAAAAATATAGAAAGATACTGAAAGAAAATTATACCAAGTTTCATTCAGCATTTAACCTTTCATTTTTTTTAAATTGACAAGAATTTCATCTTTGCTTGGAATTTGGAATAAAATAGTTTTCATAATCAAAACCTGGTTTTACTTAAATATACGAATCTATATGGTCTAAGAGTCATGGTGTGGGTATAGTTGTCCAGACATGTTCAAGGGCTGTTCATAACTGAGTTGGGTGTAACTTCAGAATTTAGTGAGGTCTGCAACATGTCTACCACATGGTCCAGTGAATAAAAGTGTTGGTTGATTGATTCTAAAAGTGACTCGATTCAAAGAATTGTGTGTTCAATACAGGGCCTCAGCAAAGAGAACAAAAACTTGGAAAGTTGGGTTATCAAAGGAAATTAACTAAAACTGAGATATCCAAAAGCATAGTCCATAGAATTACAACAATGTACCCCTATGGACTAAATAAAGGGTTTCATTTGAAAGAAGGCCAGAGTGTACAATGACTGAAACATTGTGAATGTGAGAGTAAAGATGAGGACAACTGTCCAAACAATGTAAATAGTTACAATACTTCATCTCAGAAATATAGATAGATATTAATACAATGGAGTTTAAATCTGGCAAATGCAGGGGCCAGAGACTGCATTATCTTGCTGTAACAGACCATCATTATCCAAAAGCAAGGTGGATATAAACTAGTTTAATTGGTCTGCAAGAAGAAGGTCATTTAGAACACTTTTAGAACACACCCTACACTATTATGAGGGTAAATCAAAATGTAAAGGTAATTTCCACTCAACCTCTTTATTTCTACTGAAGAAGAAAAAAAAATGCAAAGGTCACTTTGTGACATAATCCACCCCTCTATTCACACCATGACAATGTACTTTGGTTATCATTCAACCAGCTTCTTCATCCCTTCCAAAAAGAAGTTCGTCTCAAAGCCATATCTGCTCCTTTTGCTTGTTTGGGTACCTAACACACACAAAAAATACAGTACCCCAAATCGTCATGTACTATACCATACCACAGCTGACTACCATGTCTGCTATCACTGATAAAGTTATCCTCCCTCTGGATGTCTTCTTCCATGCACAATGTTGATGAGTGACCAGATCAGTATTCATCCATTACATACTGTACCAACATTTGTTCTAATGACCAAAACCTGATTTTACTTAAATATATACAGTATAACCTTGGTTCATGTGTTTAATTTATTCTTCAAAGCTGTCTGTTACCAGAAATGTTCAAAAACTAAAACTATTTTCCCATAGGAATCAATGTAAAATGAATTAATCCATTCCTGGACCCCAGATTATTGCTTATTTAAACTTTTACAATAAACAGTACTTTGTGTACAAGTTCATAGAAAATTAGGTACCACCACTTTTTTTGCTAAAAAAGAGCATAGCATGATGAAAAAGGCCCCAGAAAATGAAAACAATGTTTTAGCATCAAAATGTTTATGTTATTATTAATAGGAAAGACCAAAGTATTTTTATATTATTTTATTGAATTTTTTCACCCTTTTTAGCATGTTCAAAATTTTGGTTAAAAATCTTGTTTTTCTTTTCATCAATAATGGATCAACATTTACTATGAGAAATTTAGGATAATTTTTGCAGTAAAAAACACATTGTTTTTCAAATTCTTGCAAAAATCCAATAATTGTTGATTTTAATGAAATTTTCAGGACATTCACAAATGAATTAAATTATTTTTTTATTGTATTTCTTTAGAAAATCTTGGAAAAAAAATATTTTTTTTTACATCTTACTTAATTTTATGAAATTTCCAGGAATTAAAATTTAAGCTTCTTCATATTTATATTAGTTAAAAATGTTTTTCTGCTATATTTTAAACTTAAAGTAAATAATATTTGTTTCAAATCAGCTTAATTATTCACTAATTCAGGTAATATTCCTCAAATAAAGTTTCAGAAAACTATATTTTATTTTTAGAATATTTTTTAATAAAGAGAATTATATTGTGATGAAAGATAACTAAAAAAAGGGTGCTAATCAGCTAGCTTAGCAAAAAAAAAAAAAACTATTTCCAGTCAATTTAAATTAGTTTTGCAATACAGCAATGTAGTTTGCTCATTAGAAATATTAAATTTAATCTATTAGCTTGAAATTAAACATAAAATAAATGCTTCAAGAAAGATTTTTCATCTTTAAAAATTCATTTTAAATCTAATCGTATTTTTGTGGCAATACCTTCACAAAACCAATGAAAATCATTAAATCTAATACACAAAAAAGATAAATAGAATGCTCAAGGCCAGCACTGGAGTTTCACCCCCCTCCCTGAAACTTTCATGCCCCCCCCCATATACTACATGTCGATTTCAAAGTTTCCCAACCTGGGGACCACAAAACCCTCGAAGGAAAATTGGGGAGGGGAGAGCAGCACTTTTATTAAATTACCAAAAATTAGGCAATTATCCAATTTAAATAAAAATTTCAGTACATATTCATTAATTATTTACTTTTATAATGAATATGTTTTTATTTTTAAAAATTTGAGCAAATGTTACTCTTTTTGTAATAACCACCAATATTTTCATGATTAAATTTTACTCAGAAAAAAGTTTATGGTGCAAATATTTACATTTCCATAAAGATTAATCACTGACATAATTCCACTGAAAAAATAGCTTCACAAGCATTTCAACATGACACAAAAGGGATTGTCTTTAAAATTTGTTTTAAAAATAGTATTTCAGTTTTCAGGAAATTTTATCATGTGTTGAAATCTTTAAACATTTTTATTTTTTAAGTGATCATTTTCTCGGTTTTATCTTTCTAGAAATGTAAAAATAGGGACCAGAAATTGTATTTTAATTATTAGCCATTGACTTCTGGTTAGTATTACTATTAGTAAAAAATAATCAGAGATCCTCCTTCTTGGATGATTTCAGTATAAAAAGTGATTTTACCAAGATACATTAACCTTGTAATTGATTTAAAAGTACTGTTCAAAAAGACAATTACAATTTTTTAAAAATTAGTGTTACTGAAATGAGCATTTCCACCCCCACTTCCCAGTAGGGATGGGAGGCCCCCCACAGCTGAGAGGTTCTGAGTAGTAAGCACCAGCCCTGTCAATTATTATAGTTGATGATTGACTTATAAAAACTATATAATTTTTCTATCTATAACTTAGGTAGAAAAATGTAAAAAGTATAAAAAGCAAAAAAAAGCTGATGAAACTAGCTCTTCTGGGGGTCCAGTCTCATCAGGGGCTCCTGCGTAGTATGCACCACACCAGCTATACAGATACACAATGTATATTATTATTTGATGACCGACAATGTAACATCAGTTTGAAAATAATAAATGGCAGATGGCCATAAAAGAGGACTGAAAAAATAAGGCAGAGGCCACAACGGTGCCCCCAAAAATGCAGAGATCCCCTTGGTTGGGGGTTTCAGGGTAAGATGCACCGGCCATGAAAATACTAAACAGATAAAGTATAGAAAAAAAACATAATTTAATTTAGCCATATCTGTACAGGGTGAGGGTGATGATAAAGGTGGAAAGGGTGAGATTTTGTTTGGAAGGGTAACATCAGAGAATAGGGCATTGAAACTTTTGAGTCCAACAATCAACATAAAGAGGATCTGCCAGGAGGGGCCTGACTCATTTGTATCCACCACCCACATTCCTCTGTGACTCCTGCTCATCACTTTTCAGAAGTAGGCTTCACAGCCATCTCTGCTACAACCACCAGTGGGGAGAAAAGGAATAAGAAAAGAGGATGACAATCCTGATGCTTGGATGCAAGCGGGTGTCAATGACAAATATCCTTCCAAAATATTTCAAAGTTATCTAGCAGTACCAACTGTATCAATTATTGCAGACTCAAATAGCTATCACTTGAATGAAGTCAGAAAGCCTTCCCATCACTTAACACAACTGAGAGACATTTCATACCTCAGGGGATTCTTATGACACCAGGACAGTGTTGTGGTGTAAGAAGTCTGACTTGAGGTACATGTGCCTGTTGTCCACCAATAAGAAAATGATTCCTAATAGACTATGTTGACACTTCTGATCATTATTTTCATCTTTGCTGTTGATGTCACTGCTGCCCTTACAATATGTCAATCTTTCTCGATGAAGATTGAGAACCTGTTTACCCAGCAATCCCAACAATTCAGTACTCATCACAAAAATCTATTTACTACCTAAAGTTAAAGGCTTTTCTTGAGTGCATCAAAATATTTTCATTTATCAAATTGGAAATTAGTAGATATTGCTAACCTCTTGAAATCTAGGGTCAAATTGGAAAACTTAACTTTTTCCAAAACAGTTTACCCATTTTTTTTATCTCTGTATTTTATTATATTTTATCTATTCTTAATAATTATTCTTTTTTTATTTCTTTTATAGACTATTTGATTTTCATTATTTTCATATAACTACTAATATAAATAAATCATTTGAGCCACAAGTTTTTTTTAATCATTTTCACCCCATGCAAGGCAGTAAAGCTACTAAGACGCAAGGGTTTTACTGCGTGTAGAAGTATTAGAATTAAAAAAATATTATCAGAATTTCTCATCAATTGTCATGAAACAGATTTAAAGTAAAATATTGTCGTATGTATATGGTTTTATCTGAAAAACTGTTCCCTTGAGAAGTGATAAGTCTTGGAAATTAAAATAATGTTATTTTTACTGTTGATAATATATTTTTTTTTAAAATAAATTCACCCCTAGCAAGGCATTAAAACCACTAAGGCACAAGGGGTTATGGGGTGTGGAGGAATTAATAACAAAAACATTAATAATGAGCGGGAAGAGAAAATATTAAGCAGGAAGACAGTAGATAACAATTGACATTGTTATTTAAAATTGCATTTAAATTTTTGAACTTTAAAGTTGGCAGAAAAGCATGGAGCCAGAAGAGAGTTCCACAAGCAAAAAGTGTGAGAAAAGAAACTGTTAGCATACAGTTACATCTAGCCAGCTCAACTGTAAATTGATGAGATCTAGATGCCAGTCTAGTACTGCGCTTAAATTCAAAGAGTCTAGGCCCCATAGCGAGGAGCTCATCCAAACAATTACAATGAAAGTATTTATAGAAAAGTCACAGGGAAGCAACCTTACAGCAGTGGGAAAGTGACTGAAGCTGAGCTGCTAGATCAGGATCAATAATATTGCTGATTCTTCTTTGGATTTTATTAAGGAGCTCAAGGTAAATAGCATGGACACCGGACCGTATATGGCAGCAATATTCTAAACATGGATGAATGGTAGATTTATAGATATATATGATAAATTCTGGAGGGAAAAATTGTCTCACATGACACAGTGAACCAACTTTCTTAGCAGCTGAGCTAACAATGGATTCATGTGGGCTTCTCCATTGCACAGATTTGTCTACCAAAATCAAATTCACATAAATGGCCTTATCAAACTTGCATTGATTCACAGCCATCTTCACCACCACAACCATGGAAGAGAAAGAGAATAGGGAGAAAGAATAACAACAACAAATAAACCACAGGCATTAATCCTGGTTTATAATTTCATGAAGATTATGTTATTAACATCAAAATATTAACAAAATCCACTACATTTTCTTATTTGTTAATTCAACAATCTATATAAATATTTATCAGAGTTACTTTCTTTCCTTATATAATGTTATACACTGATTCAAATGAGATCTCTTTCTGATTCACTGTACATGTCATGTCGGCCAGATGTGAATGCTAAGAAAGTAAAGCCAAAAATAAAAAAAAGTCATCCCCTGCACACATCCAGCTTACAAAAAAAATCCCCTCAAAATAAATATAAAATACAATATAAAAGGAACCAATGACAATCCATCACATTTTGCTTTTAATAATGCCACTGATAATATTGTAAAAGAATCACATCAAATGGACATGCAATCAACACCAATGGCAATTTGTCACTGGTGGATCTTGGTCAACTGACCCAATACAGTAATCAGCTCCAGGCCCTACTAACTCTATCCTTCCTCCAAGTTGCTTCCCTTACCCACAAAGAGATATTCTACTTACATCTGCATTGGCAATACAAAAAATTCTATATTAACAATTCTTGTTTTCTTTTCCTTATGCCTCAATTGCAGTATTTTTTGTTCAATTTCTGCTTGATAGAAATAATTAGGAGGATTTAAAATAATCATAATCAAGTAATTTATCGAGTCTAGAAGAAACCTCAACAGAATGCAGAAAGCACTGGACAGCCATTTCGTCCTATATTTGGGACTCATCAGCAGTGCGCATCCACTACCAGTGCTTTCTGCATTCTGTTGAGGTTTCTTGTAGACTCAATGAATTACTTAATTATGAATTTCTGCTTGGTTTTACCTTTTTCACTCTGGTTACCTTCACTTCAAGTTGGCTTCTCTCTGGCCTAATATATATATATATATATATATATATATATATATATATATATAAGGTTATCTCAATGATTAGCCAATAATAATCTTGTAACTATACCCATGCAAATAACTTAGCAGTGCCATTTTGCCAAAGGGAATTAACTCACCATTAACTTTTTTTAATCTACATTGAAAAACAAACAAACAAAATTCAAATAGTGATTGCCAACCGTCTTTCTTGGGAAGGTGACCAGAGTGAAAAAGGTAAAACTAAGCAGAAGTTTAACAGTGCCTTGAGCTATTGAATTGCATTGGCCCACAAGGCTACAAAATTGCTTTTGTTCTTCTGCTGTCAGTGAATTATTCTTCTCTTTTTCTTTAATGACTTCAAACTCAGAAACATCAGTGTAAACATCCACTTCAATAATAACATCTTTTCCTGCAATTCTACATAGTAAATGACAGGACAGAGATTTTAACTGCTCACCTCCACCAAATTTAAACAATTTATAGCCTTCCTGTTTTGTTATACTTTCTTTTTCACTATGAGATAAACCATCAAGAAAACACTGTAGCCAACTTGTACCACATACAGTTGAAGTACAGGTGATATCAAGGACTGCACAGTGAATTGATTCTCCACTAAGATATTCAATATCATTTTTGTTGTATCTGTGAATATTTGTTGTTTTGTGTTAAATAATAGACTATTATTTTTTTAGTGGCAGTGTATTCTGGCTCAGACCCTCTGTGGTTGAGCTTTGAGGTCAGATGGTAGATGATTTTGACTGAGTGGAACATGGGAATGAGTTATAGATTAAGGTTTTTTGGGAGTTGGTGTTTGGATTTCAGGCTAACTAGATGTGTTTGATTGCATTTGTGCAACTCACACCCCAGTGGGAAAGGGTCTCTTGAGAGTTGGTTGTTATGTGTCAGAGGAAATGGACATGAGATTTCAGGTTTGAAAGTGGCTCCCTAATAGGAGGTGTAGTAATCCCCACTTGATAGATTGTACATTGACGTCACTAATAAAATAAGTAAGTTAAGAGTTCTCTTTTTTTGATGCTTTTCATCTCTGAACCCAAAGAACATTTTGTGACACTGACCAAGAGAAGAGGACTCAACTAATATGACCAGCAATCACTGGCCAGACGAGATGAAACCAACCTCCCACCCAATGAATGGTATACAACATTTGTCCTCTCATGCTGCTATATGCCTGTTTATAACAATAATTATTAAAGCCCCTTTTCTATTTAGATATAATTAATTGTATTTATAAATAAATTGAAAAACTGTTATGGTGACCTGTCTACATTAGAATGAACTCTTCCTCCTTCATAAATATTAATCTGCAAGACTTCCTAGGCAGAGACAGTCTGGATGCTGTGTAACCTGACAGTTCAGACAAACACTTCTATCTGCTGACTAATAACACTCTTATTTTGTATATATGTTCTGTTATTTCAATACACTTGTTCAACCTACTTTCTTCTTTTCCATGGCTTTCTTTCTGGCCCCTAACAGACCACAATAAAAACAAGAGCAGACTCTCTTTTTTTTTTTGTAATAATAGCTTCAATTCCACACAGCTATAAATGGTGAATTATATATCCAAAAGCTAATAAATTTCACTTATTTGATAATTTTCTTAAGCCAAAATGTAAGCATTTAAGATAAGAAAAGCAGATTGTCTGGCTTGCAGGTATTTTACCAAATGTTGTGCGATAATTGTTGGATAAAGCTCAATACATATTATGAATTATTATTCCAAATTGTTTCCTTTTGCTTTTACAAAATATTGATTAGCACTTTATTGTTTCTATCAGTTAAAAATCCTATAAATATTAAGACATAAACTATCAACTTCAAAGAACTAATAATGTGATAAGCCAACATAAAACTGTCTTGTTTTTTTATTGTCCTTCCGCTCAACATTTTCTTTCAAGATTTTTTTTTTGATTGATTTCGGCTTGCTCAATTTCAGATCATTCAATATTTGAGCTGAAAATTCAAGTTTCTTGTTATCTTCATCTTTAAGAGGCACATTGCCTGCAAATTTTCATTTTAAAAAGTCAAAATAATGATTGTATGTTTTATGATTATTTATTTCTCTTCATGAAATCTTTAAGGAATGTCTGCTAATTCGGCACCTTGGAAATCTCATGATTTCACAATGATGACTACCCAAGTTTAATACTAACCCATTAACTGTGGATAATGAGAATTTCTGCTATTGCAGTTCTATGGATGCAATGCAAATGATAGAAGTTTCTATACTACAGTTAATTTATTTTTTTTTTTTTTTGCTTCATGGTTCAGTAGTTAAAATACTGTCATTATAAAATTGTGACTGAATCTCTTTCCCACAATACCATTTTGGGGACTCTGGGAATTTATAGGTTGTAGCTAGAAACCTGTAATTAATCCTAGATTTCATAGTGGACATTAATAGGTTATAGGTAGAAAATTATAATTAATACCAGATTTCATAGTGGACATTAATGGATTATAAGTAGAAACCTGTAATTAATACTGAATTTTTAGAAATCCATAATTAATAGCAGATTTTATGGTCAACATTAATGGGTTACAGGTAGAAAACTATAATTAGTACCAGATTTAATGGTAGACATTAATGCATTATAGGTAGAAAACTATACGTAATACCAGATTTCATGGTAGACATTAATGAGTTAAACCTATAGAAACCTATAATTAATACCAGATTTTATGGTGGATATTAATTAGTTATTGGTAAAAACCTATAATTAATAATGGATCTTTTAGAAACCTATAATTAATACCGGATTTTTTAATTTTTATCATTATTACCAGATTTTGTGGTGAACATCAATGGGTCAATTTATAATTAAATAAATTTCATATTTGGATATTAGTAGTTTTATACAGTATCAATATATACCTAACAATTGGTAGTGAGTTGAGAAAAAACTTTAAAGAGATAAATAAAAATTAACAAATTACATTTTTTAAAAATAATTTCAGAATGCCAGAAATCTAGATAATAGCCAGATTAAAATAAAAAGGTAACTCTCATCTTGAGATATATATATATATATATATATATACTGGTTTGTGCAACTGACTCTTAAAATTATATAAGTGAACAAGTTGTTGGATTATCTGAAAATAATCTTATATATTAATAATAGCCAATATTTAATAGATAAAAATATAATTAATACCATTGCTGTAAGTTCTGTGGAGACTGAAAGAGGGTTTTCTGTGATGAACATAATTTATTCTGACAGAAGATATCGCCTTGAAATTAAAAATATGGCAAATCTTATCATCATAAATTTGATAGGCCTCCCTTGGAAATGTGTGATTGCAGTGATCCATTTCGAATGTGTCTATGAAATCATAGCATAGTTGATGGCATTACAGTCAAAAAGCATCATACTTCTGAACAGAAATATGATGAGAACAGAATTTCAATCTGGAAATATCTTAATAAATGTTTTCTGTTACATTATCAAAATGGTTTAATTCTTTTTGAATGATTTGTTTCCATTCTCAGATGGAAAAGAAAACAGGCAGAATAGGTAGGTTCCTAAAGATTAGCTGCCTTTATACAACCGGTTTCTGAAATTTGGTATGATATTACTGTATAAATATATATATATATATTTATTTATTTATTGCTTTCACGTTTGAGAAAACTTAATAAAGAAAATGTGCCCACCAACTTTATTAAGTTTCCTCAAGTGTGCAGGCTGGTAGACAAAATAAACACTGTTTAGAAAAAAATGTGGCATTCTACTCAAATAAAAGTATCTGCTAATATTTACCCCTCAGGGACACTTTCATTGAACCAAAGAGATGGAAGTCTGAGGGTGCTAAGTCAGCTGGTGGTAATGAAGAAGTGAAAACTGTTGTAAGGAATTGGCTACATCAGCATCCAGCTAAGTTACATGTCCTCACTTCATAGGTGGAACACTGCTATTAAAAGAGGTGGTGACTATGTTGATAAGTAGGGATGTGAACTTATGATGTATAGCTATATCTTGATGTACAATATGTCTGATTGTGTACCTTATTTCTTATATGATAAAATAAATTGCACCACTTTTTGATACACCCTCATATTATCTTCATACACTAACACCTAAATGGGTCAAAATTATCATGCTTCATTTATTTTTGCAGCGAATTGTTTACTTAATTTTTAAAAAATCTATTAAAATTGGTTTTATTGCAAACAAAACTGTCTTTGGGTAGCCTATTGTGAATCTACCAATTAGTTTGTAATTATATTTATAAGAAAGGGTTGATGGGGGTAATGGAGTGCAGCACAGAAAGAGAAATCACAGAGCTGAGTTCACATTTAAGCTAGGATTGTTATGTTCACTTACATGCAAATACCCCTAGTAAAATTATGGATCTTCCTATAGGTTAAATTGCAGTAGAAACTGGGTTTTATAGCCTTTCTAGAGATAGTAACTCAATAAAATCAGCCATCTTCCAGCAAGCCTGGGTTACTCACGGTGATGTATCAGCCAATAAAAACACTGATTTTTACAAGACTGAGACACATGCTTTCATTTATAGATGAAGCACTGCCATTGAAAGATGTGGTGACTATGTTGAGAAGTAGGGATGTGAACCTGTGATGTAGAGCTGTATATTGAGCTATCATAAGTTTCATTGTGTTCTTTATCTTACTTATTATAAAACGCAGATTGTGTGTGTGTCTGTACGTTTATATATTAGATCGGATTTCCTACATTTTTCAACCGATTTCAACAAAACTTCACAGGACTACGTAAAAATTACCTTGCGGTGGTTATGACAGTGCCAAAAATTGGTAAAACACAATTGTTTTTGCACAAAATCAATTTGAAAACACGATTAAGAGGCATCATGAGAATGAAAGGGGGACAACTCATATCGAATTATATTTATTAATATCGAGCTATCGAGTTATACTTATTATAAAACCCAGGTTGGTTATTTGTGTGTGTTCGTTTATATATGGGATCGGATTTCATACATTTTTCAACAAAACTTCACTTTTTTTTGGCAGGTAGTGTTTCTTATTGTCTTGCACACTTTTTTCTTTATTTTTATATTCAGAATGCTTTAAAAATTCCATTTACAAGACAATTGCTTATAATAAAATTCTATTCAATCGATAGACTCATAACGATTGAAAACAATGTTTTAGTTTGAGTTTGACCAATTCGTAAAAAAAAAAAAATAAAACTAATTAAGACATGTGTGTCCATCAACCTTAAACAATAATCTTTGTAAATTTTATTTTTCAGTCTTTATGATGGTCGATACTTGATCTATCTCTTACTGTTACAACACCGGGCTCTACTGCTAGTTTCTTATATAATAAAACAAGTTGTATTACTTTTTGACTCACCCTCATATGTATGGCTTAAATCAAGAAGTCTGTTGTGCTACATGTAGTTATTAGCTGAGTACAGTCAGTCAGTTATGTGCCATGCATGATACATGCTTAGACGATCATGTATCTTTCGATACAAGATTGATGAGGCAGATTTTTTCCCACAGTTTTTGCCATCTCTTTCTGCAGTAGACCAGTTGCCATCCAAGGCTATAGAACCCTGTCTGTCCTGCTATTTACCCATAGCTGGGGGGAGAAGAGGATTCATACCTTTCTCAAGGGTATTAGCACATAAATGAATGTAATGGATTTGACTGGAATTCGAACTCGGCTCTCCGATTCCTCAATCCAAGACTGCGCTATTTTGTGTTAAAATACTTATACACATATATTTGAATCGATTTAATGGAAGTCAATTTGCTTATTCTATCTCAATTCTTCTTAAAAAGTGCGGAAAAAAAAGAAATATGGAATACCAGTCAGTTATGCGCCATGCGTGATACATATGTAGGCAATCATGTATCTTTTGATACATGATTGACTAAGCAGATTTTTTCCCACAGTCGGTTGCCATCTCTTTCTGTGGTAGACCAGTTGTCATCCAAGGCTATAGAACCCTGTCTGTCCTGCTATTTACCCATAGCTAGGAGGAGAAGAAGAGGATTCATACCTTTCCCAAGGGTATTAGCACATAAGTAAATATAATGGATTTGATTGGAATTCGAACTCGGCTCTCCGATTCCTCAATCCGAGCTGCTGTCCATTACTCCACCATGCCTCCTCTTTCATTTTAATGGATGAGTAAAATAGCATCCATTAAAAAGAAATAAAAATTATCTAAAAATACATTCTTTTAAATAACAAAATACATATACTCACTAAGCAGTATCTTCAAAAATATTAAAAATCTTTCTGTATAGAAAATGGAGTTGCCCATTGAAAAACTTGCTTTAAGGAAAGCAGACAAAAATATTCTCCTGGAGAAAATAATGAACAGTTATAATGCTTTATTGAATGTGTGATTCAAGAAATATTTTAAAAAGTTGGAAGTTTGATTAAATTCTTTTTTTTTTCACTTTGATTTTTTTTTTTTTTTTTTTTTTAGCCGAAAGCAGATTGCTTCTTTCTTTTCTATCAACTTTCTGAAAATGATCAACGGTTTTTATTTTTTCAGAAAGCAAAATGTTCTCTTCACCTTCACCTTCAACAAATTGAAACATTCTTCAATGTCCCTCGAGTACTCTCTGATGAGAATGCTCCTGGACTGATTCTAGCTCATGGTACTATTGGGACTGGCCTTTCTTTCCGAGGAGTTGGTGTCTTCATTACTCGAGATGCTGGTCTTACATGGTATGCGGTAAGTACCAATACTATTACTATTTATATCATATATATATATCATGCATTTCACTTTCTTAAATAAAGAATCCTCCAATATATTCATCATCATCACCAGTTCACATTCCATACATCAGTAGCTACCAAGCTTTTTTTTCTTTTGGGATGCATTTTTGGAATGAAAATTTTCTCATGCCTTACCAAATTTTATGTGATAAAAACTACATTTAAAATTAAAAAATGACTAATAATGCATTAAATATAATATATATAAAACAATGCATAATATGATTAAAGAACCCAAATTTAATGAAAGGTATGAGCTTGTTTTTAACGAGTAATCTCAGGAAGGGAAGTCCAGGTGAAAAGGTGCAAGAGAGAGGGTTAAAAGGAGATAACTGCAGATTAAAAAGCAGAACATTATCATACTTATTATAAAACCCAGGTTGTGTGTGTGTCTGTTCGTTTATATATTGGATTGGATTTCCTACATTTTTCAACCGATTTCAACAAAACTTCACAGGACTGCGTAAAATTACCTTGCGGTGGTTCTGACAGCACCAAAAATTGGAAAAGCACAATTGTTTTTGCACAAAATCAATTTGAAAACACAATTAAGAGGCATCGCTGTCGCAAGAATGAAAGGGGAACAACTCATATCAAGTTATACTTATTATAAAACCCAGGTTGTTTATGTGTGTGTTCATTTATATATGGGATCGGATTTCCTACATTTTTCAACCGATTTCAACAAAACTTCACTTTTTTTTTTGGCATGTACTGTTTCTTATTGTCTTGCACATTTTTTTCTTTATTTTTACATTCAGAATGCTTTAAAAATTCCATTTACAAGACAATTGTTTATAATAAAATTCTATTCAATTGGTAGACTCATAATGATGGAAAACAATGTTTTTGTTTGAGTTTGGGTTTGACCAATTCGTAAAAAAATAAAACTAATTAAGACATGCGTGTCCGTCAACCTTAAACAATAATCTTTGTCAATTTTATTTTTCAGTCTTTATAATGGTCGATGCTTGATCTATCTCTTACTGTTACATCCCCGGGCAACGCCGGGCTATACTGCTAGTCATTGATAACACTCTCCTCCAATTTGCAGAGCCTAGTTACCATATACTTAATACTTGATATAATGCAAAATTATCACAATGATAAAATCAGTCAATAATTTTTTATAATTATTTATACTGGGAATCCATAATAATATTTTAAATTTTGAATTCATATTTATTTTTAGCATATGAATTTTTTGAAACTGTTTCTAAATCTTTGGTTGTCTT
>CAHIKZ030000890.1:925000-1017500 GCA_903632075.3 Acanthosepion pharaonis | reverse complement strand
TAGCCAAAAGGATATAAACTGACAGCCCTGAGGCAAAAGAGACTTTTGATGTTAGCCAAAACCAAGGTTCATGCCAGTCGTCTGTGAGCCTTGCCAAAAGGATATAAACTGGCAGCCCTGAGGCAAAAGAGACTTTTGATGTTAGCCAAAACCAAGGTTCATGCCAGTCGTCTGTGAGCCTTGCCAAAAGGATATAAATTGGCAGCCCTGAGGCAAAAGAGACTTTAGATGTTAGCCAAAACCAAGGTTCATGCCAGTCGTCTGTGAGCCTTGCCAAAAGGATATAAACTGGCAGCCCTGAGGCAAAAGAGACTTTTGATGTTAACCAAAACCAAAGGTTCATGCCAGTCGTCTGTGAGCCTTGCCAAAAGGATATAAATTGGCAGCCCTGAGGCAAAAGAGACTTTTGATGTTAGCCAAAACCAAGGTTCATGCCAGTCGTCTGTGAGCCTTGCCAAAGGATATAAACTGACAGCCCTGAGGCAAAAGAGACTTTTGATGTTAGCCAAAACCAAGGTTCATGCCAGTCGTCTGTGAGACTTGCCAAAAGGATATAAACTGGCAGCCCTGAGGCAAAAGAGACTTTTGATGTTAGCCAAAACCAAGGTTCATGCCAGTCGTCTGTGAGACTTGCCAAAAGGATATAAATTGGCAGCCCTGAGGCAAAAGAGACTTTTGATGTTAGCCAAAACCAAGGTTCATGCCATTCGTCTGTGAGACTTTGTCAAAAGGATATAAACTGGCAGCCCTGAGGCAAAAGAGACTTTTGATGTTAGCCAAAACCAAGGTTCATGCCAGTCGTCTGTGAGCCTTGCCAAAAGGATATAAACTGGCAGCCCTGAGGCAAAAGAGACTTTTGATGTTAGCCAAAACCAAGGTTCATGCCAGTCGTCTGTGAGCCTTGCCAAAAGGATATAAACTGGCAGCCCTGAGGCAAAAGAGACTTTTGATGTTAGCCAAAACCAAGGTTCATGCCAGTCGTCTGTGAGCCTTGCCAAAAGGATATAAACTGGCAGCCCTGAGGCAAAATTAGCCAAAACCACTGTCCATGCCAGTAGTCTGTGAGCTTTGTCAAACAGTATATAAACTGGCAGCCCAAAGGCTGAAGTGGAGACAGGACCACCAGAGAAACCATGCATGTAATGTGAAGAAGTAAATGGTCATCTGCTTAAGACATTTCTCCACCCTTCTTAGAGTTGATGAAAACAGCAGAGTGACACCGCCACATATTTCTAAGAAGACTACTACCCCCAAGCTCTGACTTTGAAACTACCCACTACCAAGTTGAAAAAGATTTTCTCCTGACTACTGCCAAGTTCTGCCTTATAAAGGGTCTTTTGCTGTACTGAATATCAAAGGATTCACTTAAATCTTAATCAAATAAATAAATATATATTATTTGTTTATACCGCATACCTTTTAGTCAATTTGTTTTAATTCCAGAGTTTCAGATAAATAAATACCAGAAGTCTCTGGTACGACTCTCCACAAAGTAAGTAATGTTTGTGGATGTGTGTATCTTTACCTTTTTTCTGTTTAGTTTAAATACAAAATCATAATATTTTCCTTTATATGTTTATTTTAAATATAAAATTAATTTTTTTTTAAACATCAATCCCTATATAAAATAAACACTACGATAACCCAATATATTTAACAATATGTAAATTATATAACAGTCCATCCCAGTTCAGCACCTGAAGATTGTATTATGCATGTAACTCGGAGTCATACTACTGATAAGGATATAAATGCATATTTGTTAATATATAATTTATAGCTTTGTTATATTACATCAAGCAATATTTTATAAACACTAGTACTCAATGTGTGATATTTTATATTCATATATATATATATATATATATATATAAGGCTATCTAAAAATAATACAGATTTTGATTATAAGGCTATTTCCAAAATATATATATATATGTTCAATATGTAATATATACGTATTGCTATTTATGTATACCAAATTTTTTTGTGTCCGTCTCATCTTTTTCTAGTGTGATTTATTTATGTGTGTCAAGCAAACTGGTTTCCACAGCATTAGATCTCCTTATTAGTTTCTGTTAGTCAACAGATAGCACTCATACATTTTGCTGAGGGTTAATAGATGAGTTTCTTAGTATCCTTATTAAAGGAAGAAAGAAAATTACCATGTTGATGTATATCCATTTTATTTTCAAGTACTTTCAACATTAGCACAATGTCATCTTTATGATTTTGTTTTTGCTAAGACAAAATTGCTGTGTTCATCTGAAAATTAAATTTTTTACTTACGAAGTGAAAAACACTAAACTTATGCACTGTACAATTTTTTAATTTTTTATGATATGAACATACAGATGCAGTAACCTCAAGGGAGGTAACTAAGTTATTGAGATATCTGTTTTTTAAAAACTATTTAAAATTATTAATTATAACCTATATATTTTAAACTATCTACTGTAAACATTTTAAAACACTTGTGCAGTGTTCATAATTAATTTTATTAAGCGTTTGTTTGTTTTCAATTTTTAATATAGATACCATCAAGAATTTTTAGTTTATGTTTATTATTTTCATGAAAAAATTATACATGTATTTTCAATAAGAATTTTTCTAAATTGTACATGTGGACAGGCATATTGTTGTAAATGTTGTGAAATGTTAGATGCATCATTCATATAAAAACTCAACCTTGTAGACAGTGTAGTTGTGGTGTGACCAACACATATAGAAAATATATAAAATGTAGAAAATCTGTTTTGTGGATGAATTAATTTTTACACAGTTTATTAGGTTTTTTATAATTGCTATTCTATAGCAATTTGAACATTCACTCATATATTTAAGAGTGCACAAGTTTATGCTAGTAGATTTCTTATATGGGGAGATAGTGAATTTATTATTATTAGTGTTTATCACTATATGTAAAAATGGAATTTTATTACTACGATTAAGTTTGTATTTAAATTTAAGGACTGATTTATTTTGGAATTGTTTTTAGAGTTGATATATTTCATCCTTATTCTTGAGTAAGATAAGAATATCATTGACATATCTTAGGAGGGTGGAGGATTTTTTAAATTTATTAAATATATTATTTCCAAGACTAGACATATAAAAATTACTAAAAGTTGAGCACAGAACTGAACCCATGAAAACACCATCCTGTTATACATATATATTATTTTTGTGATTATAGAAATATATATATATATATGTATTAGTGATTTATTTTCTTCTGATGTATAAGTTAAACTAATATTTATTTAATGCCATTTTTTAAGCATTTTAGAATATGATTAAGAACAAATTTGTTCAGTTTCCCATATTGAATACATAATCAGAAGTTTACTGAATTATCTTATTTTGTTTACCCAATTAAAACTTTATTTCTTCCTTTTTTTATTTTTTCAATCTTCTGACAAAATTAATTTTTGAAAGAATATTTATTGCAGAAGTAATTTCACTGTCCAACAATGAAATTAATTCTAAAGTGCAAACTTCTATTTCTATCTAATTTAACCTGTTATGCTCAAGAGATTTAAAAAAAAAAAAATGTATGTGTGTTTTCGAGTTTTCTCTCTACGTTAAATTAGTTGATAAAGACTTAAAGGAGATAAATTCTTTAGAGTAACTTTTATTATTCATACAATTTCCGTTGATATTTATTTATTTAACAAATTGTACTTTAAAGTGTTTCTCTACACAATAATAGACTGAGGCTGGGAATTTTATGATATCAGCTTTAACTTCTAAGCAAGATTTTATCGACAAAGTCTTTGCACTCTTAATATTTCTTTAAAAACATCAGATGGTAATATTTACAAAAGTATTAATATGCAAATAATTAGATTTACAACTTGTCATTAACACATTCCTATTTGAATGTTAATATGATGTTTTTTGCATATTTATAATTTATGCAAAGCAAAACAAATTATTTCTTGTTTCATGAATACACACACGCTGTACTCATAGGTATATTTGTTGATTTTATTTCTAGTTTTAGCTTATAATTCTTATTTAACTCCCTTGTTTAATGATGTATATTTTATAAAGTTTCTTAGAGGTCAATACTATAAGAATTGTCTGTGATTCAGAGATGAATAAAACTGGCTCCCTACGTCAGTGCTTCTTGAACTATCTTATATGGTGAACTGGCATTTTTTTTTTCCTCAGTGTATCATGTACCTGTAATATTTAATGGTAATATTAATACCTGAAACGATATATATATAATGAATATAATAAAAGTTGACTATTTTTTTACCTTCCATTTATTTTGCAAAAAAATAATTCAATATCAAAACATATAAAAAGTAATTAAAAATAAACTTCAAATGATTTCTTAGCATGGCCTGAACTCTGGCCGCATACTGGCAGCTGATAGGTTCACGTACGGACACTGGTCCACAACCGCCACTTTGAGTAGCACTTCTCTACATCATGGATGGCATCAAACCTGATCAGAAACTCTTGGCTGTATAACACCGCATCCTAAGATCAATGATGAAAAAAGGCTTTGAGTGAGTGAAGCCTGAGGTCGTTGGCAAAGATCATTCCTCTTTGGACTGATTCAGATTCACAAACAAAGAACTATACCAAGTAACTGTTGTAGTATCTTCCCTCTAATGAGTCTATTTCGGAATCTTCCACTTACTATAAAGTAGTAGGAAAAGTAAGCCTTGGGGGAGACAGTGATATAGACTGAATGCTGGTCAACCGACAAACACTCCCAAGTCGTGTAAC
The DNA here is from genome assembly GCA_903632075.3 of Acanthosepion pharaonis. Lineage (NCBI taxonomy): Eukaryota > Metazoa > Mollusca > Cephalopoda > Sepiida > Sepiidae > Acanthosepion > Acanthosepion pharaonis. The sequence goes on along the minus strand of CAHIKZ030000890.1, from coordinate 1,012,757 downwards.
ACACTTCTGTTGTATTTACTGTTCAATACACTATTTATCTGCAACCTCTTGTTTTGTTATTTCTTAACCATTACTTGGTCACAACAATAACAGAAACCATATCACTTGGTGGCTACTAACAGCAACAACAATTAAAATAGATAACACATGTAACACAAAAAATAAAAACATAAAGACATAATGAAGATGTTAACATTCCACATGACTTCAAATAAAAGGTTAGGAAGGAAACCCCCATCAATACTGGAAAGAGTGATAACAGCTGTTGGGTTCGGGAAGAGAAAATAATGACATAATCAAGATGTTGACATTCCACATGACTTCAAATAAAAGGTTAGGAAGGAAACCCCCATCAATACTGGAAAGAGTGATAACTGCTACTGTGCTTGAGAAGAAAAAATAATGACATAATCAAGATGTTGACATTCCACACTACTTCAAATAAAAGGTTAGGAAGGAAACCCCCATCAATACTGGAAAGAGTGATAATAGCAACTTGACTTGAGAAACCCCTTTTTCTGAAGAATTGTTTTAAAAAAGATTTTATAAGTTTAATGAATGATAAATGATTTCTTGTAAGGTAATGGCTAATATTACCATTACCAGACACTTTCATACAAATCAATGTTTTCACGATAAAACTAGTATTTTTCTTTTTATATGGCATGTCCTTTCAGGACATAGGTGATCATGGCTCTCCACCCCCTCTATCCCTTGCAGTTCTCAATAAGTTCCTTTCCTCTGCTTCCTCTCTCAGATCACTTTCTTTTATTCACTTACTTAAGCCCACCAGGTATGTCACGCATTGTTTTCTTTGTCTCTCTTTCCCTCTATTCGACCCACAAGTATCAGATTCTCCAGGCCCTCCTTCATCATTATCTGTCCTAGAAACTTCAGCTTCCTCTTCCTAATGTTAAGTATAAGCCTCCTCCTTATTTTCAACCTCTTTAAGACCTCATCGTTGCTCACATACTCAGTTCATGATATCCTTAGCATCCTTTTGTAGAACCACATCTCTGTTGCCTCAAATCACTTCTTCATCTTTGAGGAAATTGTCCAACATTTGCTGCCATAAAGAAGGACAGATGTTATATAACAACAGCTCAGTATTCTTTTCTTTGTTACCAAAGAAATCCTCCCGTTTCCCAATACTCTGCCCAGCTTTTGAAATGTGTCTTTGGCTATCCCAATATGTCTACGGATCTCAGTATCACATTTACTGTCCTCTGTCAAAATGCTTCCCAGGTATTTAAATTTCCATGCCTGCTTGATTCCAGTGTTCCCAACCTGCAAATCACATTTTGGGCTCATCCTTTTACTGATGACCAGTATTGACCAACCAATATTGGTAAAATATACAGGATATATTTATATGATGTATATACAATGTGATTTTCAGCTTGTCTGTTTTTATTTGCAATATTTATAACTTACTCAGAGGGATGAGATTTTATTAATATTATATTAATATTTAATTTTTCATTTCAAATATATATGGATTTCTATGGCTTATAAGAGAGCTATAACCTGAGCATGGAAGCAAGATATGTTATGATTGGAATGCAATATTGTAAAATGTGAAAGAATTGAACAGAAATCAAAGAATAATCAAAAGGAAATTTAAATCATTGGCAAGATATGAACAAGAAAAAAATGTTCTAAGAATTTTCACAAAAAGAGATGCAAGAAAAATTAAAATTGTAAAAAGCCAGAAAAGTGGTTTTATCAGCAAGAAAACATTTTTTATCTGGTGGTGTTATTGTAAACAGAAAAATTATTACAGAATATTTAGAATGTTGACTCAAGGCATAAAAGAACTAAACTATTGTCGTTAAGTGAACATCACAAAGAGAAAAAGATGTGGCATAAAGAAGCACATGAAAGAATTAAATTCTTAATAGACGTTTTTAGTGATGATTATAAAGCTACATCAGATTGACTTGATGGCTGGGCCAAGGTTAGGTCCTTCATAGAAATAGCTAACCAATCTGATTACTGTAGGTAGTAAACTTATAGGTCCCTGATGATGTTTAAAATAAATGCAGACATGTTTGAATGGTATAGATAAAAACTAAGAAACTTCAAGTATATCCATGCAAAATAATGCAGCTTAACATTCTGCAAAGCTTACTACTAGCCCACTAATTCAAAAAATGTCCCAAAAAATAATTTGAGGAGATGGCATTCAAACTCTCCAGATGTTAATACAATAGAAAACTCATGGTCCTTCAGTAAAAGGAGATTTATATGAGATAAGAAAACTGTATTCAAGTAATGTTTAAGTCCAAGTTGTAGAAAAGTTAACAAAATTGATGAAAGTTTGCTGAAACAATAAGGAACCTATATTCAGTTGTAAAATAGTAAAACAAAGGTTTATTCAGCTAGAGGGAAAATGGTGTTAATAAAATGTCTGTTTCTATGACCTATAGCATTTGTGGCTCTTTATAAATTAAAACATGTTACATTTAGCTTGTTTTCATAATAAAACCTGATAACAACAAATAAGATTTTATCAATATTTTTTATGAGAGTAGTTATTATAAGATAAAACAATATATTTTGAAAATATTCTCAATAATGGTTACTTTATACCTAATATATATATATGATTTGGGACCAAATATAGATCGGAATCTGGCAGACTGATGAGACAAGTAATGGCCAGTTTTGTTCCTGTGTATTATGAGAGAATTTGAATGGTTGTCTAGACATAAATCTCCTTTATGTTCATAGATACAGGCTTGTAGATGTAAATATATATATATATATATATATATCACAGATATATACAGCGCTATATATATATATATATATATATATATATATATATATATATATAAAGTAAACATTGAAGTCAACACCCAGAGGCAACAGTTGGTTTCATGCCTGACGATTGTGTTTAAGCACTAAATATCACATATCTTAAATCTATATTTTATCGTGTATATATATATATATATATTAAAAAGAAGAGAGAAACCACAAACATTTTTGGTTGTAATGTGGACTTTTAAAAAAAATATTATGCTTTATTTTCCATAATTTTGCTACCTGGGTTTCTGGTCTCACAACCATCATCAGGCAAAGGGTGGAGATTTCCACATATTATTAAAAATAATTGTTTTTTTTCTTTATGTTTTTCGATGTTAAATATTCTCGATGTGAGACATTCTCTTTTTTTGTATTAGTCATCCAAACGTCTTTCTTGAACTGGCAGTGAAAAGTTCTGTGTGAAGGGTTATAAAACAATTAAGATTTGTTCAAGAAGTGATGAAGTAAAAAGATAAGCATGCAGATCACTACACCATCATTTCTCGAACCAATCTTAATTAACTGATGTTAGAATATTTCTTATCAGTTACAAGCTGTGATTACTGTTTTTGTTGCTTATAAATGTTCTGTTGTATGCATGATGTATTTTGAAGGGTTTCTCTCTGTAACAAAATTCAAATACATTCTTTTGAAACCTTTTGAAATTTTGATTGAAATAGCTATTAAAAGTAATTTTAAAAATGTTCTTCTCAGGTCCATAGTACGACTCAAATTGTACCCCTTTCCACTTGTACAAAACCTTGTTAAGAATAAAAAATTCAAAAACAAGATTTAAAGACATGCTCAAATCAAATCTGTCAGCTTTTTGTTTTGTTAAACAATTTATTTTTTTTAATCAATTCACCCCAAGCAAGTTGATAATGCCACTAAGATGCAAGGAGCAACTGGGAGTGAAAGAGAATGAAAAAACATTAGAATGAACTAGAAACCCAATCCTAAACAAGACAAAGGATGAGCCTCTACTCCTGTTCAAAAGACCTGGGAGGAGTATAAACCAGATGATAATGGAACCTATATACTCTTATTAAAGCGAAAAAAAAAAATAAGTAGGAAATAAAATATCTGAGTTTAAACAAAGTTGTTAGAAGTATAGAGATGAAATATAGACTTTCAGAATGAACCAGAAACCCATTCCTAAACAGGAAATAAGGGATAAACCTCTACCCCTTTTCAAAATTCTGGGAAGGAGTATGAATTGGATAACTGAGAAAGAAGGAGTTTATGTTAAAAATATTTTTGTGCAAAATAATCTTTTTCCTCATTAGGAAAGGCTGTGACCTTATCTACTTATATAATTTGCTTCAAAATCAATTTTCAAATCAATTTGTGAGTTTCCAGATAAGTTTGAATTCTATATCTCCGAAAACTAACAACAGTCAAAGTTTCATTCAGATGTATTCGAATTTTGACAAATTTTTGTTTTAATCTCAGAAAAGCAACTAAAACATGAAAAAATATCTTAAAAGTTATAATGTCCACTGGAACTGATATTTTTACTCCCAACAATTCACTGTGTTGTTTCAACAATTCTCACCTGTAAAACAGAAAATGTATTCTTTGTTTTTCTCTGGTTTGATCTCAAAGGAATTTTACTTGTTGTAAATAAATTTCAGTTTTATTTGTTTTGTTTTTTTCTTTCAGGCACCATTTCATGGACTCCATGAACTAAACATCTTAGATCAAGGCAGTGCAATAACAGCATTGAATGCAAGTTGGAAAACTCGAGAAATATAGTAAGTAAAATATTTGCTAATTCTTAAGCATCTATGCTTCTATAGTTATTGCTAAAAGGAAATCTTGTGTAAATCCTTGCCACAAATGATTTCTTATCACTGTCATTTCTGAAAAATTGCTCTGTGGAAGAATCCTTCAATTCTCGAAAAACTGTCTCATTTTTTCTTTGCATAGTCTAATGACATATACAGGCAATTTTTAATGCAATGTAGGCAAATCATAGCCCTTCACAAACTCCTTTACATTATTATCTGTGAAATGCCATGCATGTTGGGGGAAGATATTGAAGTAGTTTCTTGTTGCTTTCTCCATAGTTTGAAATCTAACTTTTTCTTCTCTTAGACTGGTTGCTAGACAAGGCTAGAGAACTCCTCTATTTAATGTATAGCTGAGAGGAGAAGAGATTATTTTTTAATAATGTTTACTGGTACAAGGCTCAAGAGCCACTCGAAGTAAAGGGTTACTGAGTAAGAGGTTAACCCTAAACAAATAGGTTAAGATTGTCGTGATCAGAGAAACATCAACATGTCTTTCTTAGAAGTTCTTCCAGAATTCATTATTGGCAGGCACAATCTTAACATAAAATATGCAGTTGATACCTTGTTGATAGCTGATGAAGAAAGGAAACTACAAGAACTCCTACATAAGGTACTGGAAGAAAGTGAGAATGAAGGACTAAATATCCATTGGAAGAATATGGAATGCATGGATGTTAGCAAAAGGAACAGCCTAACAGGCAAATTAAAAGTTGAGGATGCCAAAATCAAACAAGTCCAACAATTTAAATATCTAGGACATGTTTTAACAGAGGAAGAAAGTGTGACACTGAAATCCAAAAACCCATTGGGATAGTGGAAAATGCCTTCCAAAATCTAAGCAAAGTATTGAAAATGGAAAAATTTCATTAGAAACAAAGAAAATACTACTGAATTATTATGTAATATTGGTCTTCAAATAGATACTGAAATTAAATGTTGATATGCAAGTACTTATGACCATCATTGGTCATTTTCAAGGAAAGGAGATTAAAATCTAGAAATAAACTTAGAAATCAATTTTTTTTTTATTGTTGATGATTGAAATGTGTGTTTATGTTATGTCTATGAAGTAAAATTTAGTATCAAATCACTTTTCGATAAGAAATATTAAATCAAATTAATATTAATAAACATTATCATTTTCTATTGATATGAAGTGGAAAGATTAAATTGAATCAAGGGCTAGGTCTGCTGCTAAGAATGTTGGTTCACTGTGTCATGCTAGACAAGTTTTCTCACCAGAATCTATCTTACATATTTATAAGTCTACCATTCATTAGTTATTAAGTACTGCTTCCATATTTGGTCTGGTACTTCTACTATGTATTGAGATATTTTTGGTAAACTACAAAAAAGAATCTTCAATATTGGTCCTCACCTGACATCTTTGTTTCACTTTCCATAGCTTCCATACGCCTTTTCTATAAATATTTTCATAGTAATTGTACTGATGAGCTTTCCTCTTTAATACCTAGATGTTACGAATTTAAGCCCATTACTAGATTGGCAGAAAGGTTTCATCATTTTACAGTTGAAATGGCTACATGCAACTGTAAGTTCCTTGTTAATGGGTTTTTTTTTTTATTGCTCTTCTCATTTCTGGAACACTTTTCTGGATTCTTGTCTCGCAGTCAACTTTGATCTTCAAAAAATTTTATGCAATGTCCATTGTCATCCTCAGTCTTCTTACTTCTTGTTCTTTTATTCTCTCTTCTTAATGTTTTCTTTTTCGCATATTCTTTTGCACTCAGTAGCTCCTTGCACCTTAGTGGCTTTATTGCCTTGCTTGGAAAGAAATGAGGCAAAATAAAACTTGACAAATATGACTTTACAGTTTAAAGGCACATGGACATGTTTCATAATCATGACACATGAACCCACCATAATAACTTTACATGATACCAAATGGTTCAGTTAGATATAAAAAAAAGAGAAGCTATTTATTTGGCAGGGTGTCACGAAACTTATATATTTAGCCAGTGTCACATAGCCCTCTGGCCCTGCGCATGATGTTAGATCCCTGATGTTAACTCAGCAGCCAACATGAAATAACTAAACCATCTGCTGATTCTTACCTAAACTAAGTATAGGTGACTTTCTTCTATTCCGCAAAGGCAACTGACAGGTTTCTACACCAATGTTCATTTCAAACTTTAAACTGGCAACACAAATGCCATACTTGCTATTTCTGGACATTTAATCTTATTTCCTTTTAAACAATAAATGGTGGTCAAAAGTATTTAGATATCAACATAAAGACTTGCTCTTGAAATATACTATCTGCAATTGTAAAAGTTTTCCTTTTGGTAACAGGCTTATGGCCACATTATGTTGAAACACCAGTTCCTGTACCATGACCAAAGTTAAGCAACATCATGCCTGGTCAGTAACTAAATGGGTAACCAATTTTGACATGAGATATTATCACTTCCTATTATATTTCTCTATACTATTAGGTTGTTTGGAAAATAATGTCCAATTTTAGAATAAACCTTTCAATTGTGTTCTAATATATTGTGTTCTAATATATTATTATAATATCTGCACAAAAACACATTATTCAATCCTAATAACTAAAACGTCCCCTAAATTATATACCCCTCATCTTAAGCATCAAAAAATAAGAGGACTTACAGCCATATCACATCAGCTCCCATACAAACATAGAAGTTAAGCAACATTGAACCCAATCAATACCTTAGTGGGTGACTACTTGGGAATATAGGTGCTGTAAGCATGGATGTGTAGGTGGTGTAATGTATAATGGCTTGGAATTGTTAATTGGAGAGCTGAGTTCCAATTCGAGTTAGGTTCATTATATTTGTTTACATGCAAAATACTCTTTGAAAAGATATGAATCTACGTCCCAGCTATAGGTTAATTAGTAAGACTTGTATCACTAAATCATTATTACCTTCAAAAAGAAAATTCTTACAATCTAAAATAAATATTTTCTGGCTTTAAATAACCTGCAAAGGTTTGAACAGTCATAGAAAATGAATGACTCAATCAATCAATAAAAAAATTTTTTAGTGTCATGTGAAGTCATTACAGTGGTTTCACAATGAAATAGGTGCTGACATTTTAAATCACCATTCCTTAAAAATGACCAGTGTTGGTCAAAAGTACTTAGATATCAACATTTAATGTCATCAAGTTCCTTTAAATATTTCCATAGGTCATCTGTTAAGAAAATTGGTTCACTGTGTTGTGCAAGACAATTTTTCCTTCCAGAATCTATCTTACCTATCTATAAGTCTACCATTCATTTAGCATGTTGCTGCCACATATTATGTGGTGCTATTTCTTGATAAAATGTAAAGAAGAATCAGCAATATTATTGGTCCTGATCTGGCAGCTCAGCTTCAGTCACCTTCCCATTGCCATAAGGTTGCTTCTCTGTGCCTTTTCTATGAATACTTTCATGGAAATTGTGCAGATGGGTTCTTCACTATGGTACCCAGACTTTATGAATTTAAGTGCAGTATTAGACTGGCATCCAGATTTCATCAATTTACAGTTGAGCTGGCTAGATGCAGCCATAAGTTCTATGCTAACAGTTTCTTGCACGTCTCATTTGTGGAGCTCCCTTCCAGCTCCATGCTTTCCAGCCAACTTTAATCTTCAAAAATGTCAATGCAATTGTTATCTACTGTCCTCCCATTCATTATCAATGTTTATGTTCCTAATACTTCAACACCTTGTGAACCCATTGTGTCTTAGAGGATTTACTGCTCTGTATGATACTGACTAAAAAAAAAAAGAAAGAAAAAACAATGTTATTAAATTTGAAACACAAGATGAAGTTGCCAAATATTCAATAGAAATTCTATGTTTCATTTAAGAATAATTTAAATGAAGAATTGCTACATAAACATACAATTTTCAACCTCTAATTGTAAAAGACTTATACAGGGAATCCAATTAAAACCACTGAATTAAGTTCAGTTAATATACAAAAATAGAAAGCGATGTAAGACAAAGATGTGTCTTCTCTCCACACTTATTCAACCTATACAGTAGAGAATTGAAAGAATTAGAAGTCCTTCCAGGATTCCTTATTGATGGCCACAATCTTAACAACATAAGATATGCAGATGACACAGTGTTGATAACAGATAAATAAAAGAAATTACAAGATCTTCTACAGAAGGTACTGAAGAAAAGCAAGAAAAAAGGACTAAACATCAATTGCTAGAAGACAGAATGTATGGTTGTTAGCAAAAGGAATAGCCCAAAATGTAAATTATAAATTAATGATACCAAAATCAAACAAGTAGAACAATTTAAATATCTGGGAAGTGTTTTAACAGAGGATGGATATGTGAGGCTGAAATCCAAAGGTGCATTGGTACTGAAAGAGGCATTTCAAAATCTAAGCAAAGTATTAAAAATAGAAAATTTCCATTAGAAATAATGCAATATCAGTCCTCATTTATGGCAAGTGCATGCTGGATAATCTCCTTAAAAATGAAGAAGAGACTTTGAGCAACCAAAATATCGTTCTACAGAAGGATGTTGAGAATATCACGGACTTGAACATATGAGCAATGATGAAGTTTTAAAGAAAGTGAAAATAAAAATGACTCGTATACTTAACATCAGAAAAGTGATAGTTGAAATTTCTGGGGCACATAATGAGGACAGAGGGCTTGGAAAATTTGATACTTCCAGGACATATTGAAATCAAAGGAGACAAAGGAAAACAATACATAGACTCCCTGGCAGAGCAGGGTTAAGGAAAGTTAGGAAAAAAACACAATTTGTTAAGAAGTACAAAGGATAGGAAATTGTGGAGAGCCATGAACATCAACATCCTGATAGGGCACAACACATAGAATCAGAAGATGACTGCTCTAATAAAGCACGTTATACATTGACTAATCTTGTGTAGGCATTTTCCCCTGGCAAAGACAGCCTGAAAGTTAAAGTTATGGATCTTCTTGCTATAAATGAAACCCTATTAAAATACATGAAAACCAGTGATAAAATTTATTCCACAAATACTTTCTTATCATGCTGCAGTTAGAAGACTTAACCATTGTAAGCATTTTTACATATTTATAAGTCTATGATTTGTCCATTCAAAAGAGAGGAAATTGTGGAGAGCCATGATTTGCAATGTCCTGAAGGGACAGGGCACATAGAAAAAGAACTAAATTAATTTGGATGTTAAAAAAAACTGTTTAATGAATAAAAGAATAAATATTACCAGTTTTGGAAGGAGAGTGAAATGTCATCAAAATTTTGAAATGAAATAAATTTAGTGTATGTTTTCATGTATAAGACGACCTTTAAATCCCCCAAAATCACCCTTAAAAATTGGGTGATGTCTTATATTACAATTAAAAAAAAAGAAACCTTAAATTCTAAGTGATTTTTGTCAGTAGGATGATAATAAAATTAATAAAACCATTTCTACCTTATATATCGCTGGCATGACTTCATAATAAATTGCGTGTTCAAAGAATAATTCCATATCAATGAAATCAACTTGTATCCATGCAAACTCAGCTGAGAAAATGTAAACATCAAGTTATGATTGCGTTCACAGTAATGGAATGTACTATTATAGTTCATTATCATGCTGTTTTGAGTGGTATTTTGTGATTGTCGATTAAGTATAACAAAATAGCCATTAGTACACCAGGATGTCTGTAACTGTTTGGATATAGGAAAAGAAGAAGAATCAGTATCCGCAAGAGATCACATGATGAAGCAAAACAATGGTTTCCATTTTAGGGGATGTGTGCATGAAAAACATGATATTGAATTGGTTTTGTTATTTCGTTTACATTGAATTTCTAAGGATACAGTAAGTAAAAACATTTCCAGTAACATCATTTTTATATAATCAATAAACAGTCATCTTATACTACAGGTATAGGATAAATTCATGAAAATTTGTTGTATTTTTTTACCTCATCTGATCTAAAGATCACCTTATATGCAGAAATATATAGTATATTTAAAAAGCTATGCATAAACCTTATTTTTTATATGCTGTGGCCCTCCACATCTTCTCTTCCCCCTTGTAGCTCTTAATAAGTTTTGTCTTTTTGTTATTTCTCTCAGGCCCTGTTCTACTATTCACTTGCTCAAGCCCATTAAGAATGTCATGTGTTGCTTTCCTCTGCCCCTCTTTCCCTCTATCTTTCCTGTGAATATCAGATTTTCCAAGCCCTCTTTCCTCATTATGCATCCCAGAAGTTTCAACTGCCTCTTCCTGATATTAAGTATAATTTTCCTCTTTGTTTCCATTCTCTCCAAAACCTCATCTTTGCTCACATGTTCGGCCCATGATATCCTTAGCATCCTTCTGTAGAACCACATTTCTGTTGCTTCAAGTTTCTTCTTTGAGGAGAATGTCTAGCATTCACTGCCATACAGGGGGACAGATATTATGTAACTGCCTTTTAAAACACAACATAGAATCATTTTTATAATTATTCATGGGTTTTTTTCTGTAATAAAATTAGAGATGCAATCATCAATAAAGAGAAATGTAGTTTTATTTTTTTTTAAAAAAAATCCCAATTATTATCAGCAAACTAAAATATCTGAATATTTTGATTTGTTAAGAGATTCTTTGAATGGAAAATTTACATTACTCAGCTAGCAAAACCCTGTTTACTCAGTTTTTTGTGAAGTCACTTAATGCTTCATGGCTTGAATGATCGTGAATGTAATGTCTTTTAATTTTTGAGACAAAAATATGTAGAAAATAAAAACTTAATTCTAAATTTATTCCTTAACTCTTATTTTGTTGTTAGACATATTTCCAAGTAAATATTTTAACTAATCCATTTTGTAGAATGTAATGTTTATTCTGAGTTTAATACAGATAAGAACAGATACAACAGCAATGGTTTTAGCAAACTATGATACCTTATGATCTGATAAACATTAATTTTATGAGATACAACATTGAATAAAACTGATAAGAAATAAGGTGGAATGCTACTAATAAAATTTCAGTGTTTCTTTTTTTGAATTTGAATCCTATTCTTTTAATTTCCATTTTGTTTTTGTCTGTCTGTCTTTCTCTATCAGTAACCTTTTGCATCCTAGTGACTTTATTGCCTTGCTTAGGTTGAAATGATTAAAAGAAAATCAACAAAAAAAACAACGGATTTCCAGCATGATCTCTGAATGCTCTTCAGTTATTGATATTCTCATACTTCTATGGATCGTGTTTCTTCATGAAGTGGCCAATCAACATTTTTCTTCTTCATGAATTTACTGACCTCTCTAGCTTTCAATAAAGTGTATCTTTTTGCTATCATCCTATCCTTTTTTTGCAAACTAATTACACAGGTAGATAATGCACTAATTTCTTTTGTCACTCTTGACTTTAATATATACTGGGAGTACCAAAGTTTCTAAGCCCTCTTTTCTCATTATGTGACTGAGAAATTTCATCTCTTTTTATTTTTTTTTGCAGTAATGTCCGACCTGTAAAAGGCCCAGAGGCCACTGAAGGTAAAGGGTTACATTAAGGGGTAGTTTATACAGATAGAAAGGGAACATGATGGTTAACTCTAGACTTGAACAGATTAAGATTGTACTGATTGCAGTCGTTCACAGGTGGAAAACCTGTTTTGAGTGGAACTTACTTCGCACTGATAGAATACAGAGGGAATGTTGGTGGTTTGCTACAATTTGATGTGGCAAGTCCTAGCCATGAAGTTTAGACCTTGCAGAACCAAGGAATGTAGTTCATTCGAGCACTTTCCATGGAAGTAGCAATAGAGTAGGGAGAGGCTTGCTACATTCTGCCTGTGACAGGTTTCGTAGATCAACTATAAGTGCCTCTTTTGTTTCCATTCTCTCTCAAACTTTGCTGTTGTTCACATGTTCAATCCATGCTATTCTCAGCATCCTTCTGTAGAACCACATTTCTGTTGCTTCAAGTCTTTTCTTCATCCGTGCAGAGATTGTCCAGCATTTATTACCATATAAGAGGACTGATAGTATGTAAAAATTCAGTACACTTTTCTTTGTTTCTAATGAAATATTCCTGTTTCTTAATACTTTGCTTAGCTTTTGGAAGGCAACTTTTGCTATCCCAATGTGCTTTCTGATTTTGCTGACTTAAATAACTATTTTAAGATCTAGTAAGGCATCATTGTTCCCAGGATTAAACTTTTATCTTTCCAGATCTAACAAACTCCAGAATCTTAAAAGTATACTTATATCTACATTTTCTTATCAGCTAAAGTATTTTTTGAGAAATTTGTAAAATCTGGTGTTGCATGTGTTCAGAAATTTTACTGAATGTTTTATACTCTATGAAAAGCCATAAATTTATTTGTTTTTATCTATTTTTCATTTTGAGATTATTTGGTAAAAAGTTAATATAAAAAAATTGCAGAATTTCATCTTGAATGACAACAAAAATTTACATTCCTCAAATTGTCAAAAAAGAGGAATCTTTCCGATAGTTTCACCTTAAAACTTACATAAATCTAAATATATCTGTTTATTTGTTTTCACTTTTTATAGCTTTTATTAAACCATATATAATATTTGTTGTTAAAAATACTTCAATTTGTATTAGAATTGATTTTGGGATGTAATAAGATGATGGGATATTATAATTTTATTAGGTTGTCTGGAAAATAATTTCTGTTTTTAGAATAAACCTTTTAATTCTATTCTAATATATTATAATAAATGCACAAATACGAGACTATCATTCCTCATGGTTAATGTATCCTCTTTGTTAATTTTATGTCAAACTCTTTCAGAATTTAACTTAAAATATTATATACCCATCATCTTGAACATGAACAAAGATGAGATTCATTTAATTTTTTTACATGAATTCAAGCTTGGTCATTCATGTAATGGAATAACCTGTCACCTCCATGAGTGACTAAACTATAGGTAGTAACTGCCTATAAGTCTCTGTAAGTCAACGGTCTACAGAGTATAGCTGGGATCTGTTGAGTATGACTTATGCGAGAACTACTGACCTTCCAATAGTAGCACTCACTACTGGATTGACTTGCGACAACCTTGTGCATAATTGTTACCTTTATTCTTATTGTACTGGTTTTTACAATAAACCTTTACTTATTTTATCCACTGTGTTTTTCAAGTATTTCAAATATTTTGCTATTAGCATGTAATATAACTGTCATAATGCTTCTTAAATTGTTGATAACCTCAATAGAGCATCAGGTGAAGGATGCACTTGTGATCAGAAAGTATGCTGCTAGCTTCTGAAGTTCCACAGTCAGGATATAAGTTTGAAGATCAAGGTGGTACAGGACATCCATTTGCAATTGACAGTCAGCATTTGAAAATCACTAGTTTAACAAAACTCACATCAAAGTGTCAGAGACATGTCTTAGATAATGGGTGTAAACATTTTAACAAAATATCAAAACATCTCATGGTGAAGAAATTTGATAAATGGGTTCCACATGAACTTAGTGAAAGTTAAAGAGTTTGATGTTTTGCAGTGTGTTTGATGCTGCATTTGCAAATTTGTAAATGATCTATTTCTTGATTGAATAATGTTGAGAAATGAATCCTTTATGGTAATCATAAATGATCGGTTCAATGATTTGATCACTTTTTCAAACTGAAATTGTATCAACAGAAGATTATGGTGACTGCTTGGTGGTCCGCCATTGGCATTATCCATTATGTCTTTCTGGAAATTAACCAGAGCAACACTGTCATTGCTGCCAGCAACTGGGTGAAATAAAAGCAAAATGAGACCAGCTCTGGTTAATTGACAAGGTCCAATTCTGCTTTGTGATAATGCTCAGCCACATGTTGCCAAGATGACATTGCAGAAGGTCACTAAATTGGGATGTGAGACTTTGCCACATCCACCATATTACCCTAATCTCTTGCTCACTGACTGTCATTCTTTCATGCATCTTGACAATTTTCCAAGTAAAAAGACATTCCATTGCAAAGATGCAGGAAACTGCATTCAAAGATTTCTTGGTATTGGAATCATTAGAATTCTGTTTGTAAATATCCTAGTAACTTTGATGGTAGAAATGTTTAGATGTTCAGGGATTCTAACCAATTTAAACACTGTTTAAATGCATTAATTTAGAGATAAAAGTTGATTCTACAGTCAGTCATTATTTTCTGGATAACCTGAAATGCTTAAAAATTAGAGCCAGCAATACATGGATATGCTTTGTTTTCCCCCACTTGTAGAAATGGACACCATTGGATGATATATACATGACATAATAGGTAAAGAAGTAGTATAACTGTAACATAATATGTAAAGAGGTAGTGTAACTGTGGCAGCCATGGGATGTAGACAAAATTTAGTACTGCTTGATGATGGAATAATTATTAGAGAGAAAAATAGGACAGTCTGTCTCCAACTGTAGGTTTTGCTTAAGCAATAGGTATACTATGATAATATGAATCTCGGGTAGGGAGGTATCAGTGGTATATGAAAACTGTGGACACTTTAGTAATACATTAATGGAACAATCAGCAACTAACAAGGATGGAGATGATCGCATCAAAACACATTCCAATTTAATGCTGTTCAATGACCCTCCCCCCACTTCAGTATATATCATACACACTTGTTATACTCTCTCTTTACAAGAGCCAGATCAGATCAAAAATGGAGTATTGCTGCCGTATTCATTTTGGAACTGCCCAGTCCTTCCCACTTGCTTATCTTCATAGAGTTCAAAAGTGTGCATACAGCCTTGTGGGTAACGAATTATTTCCCACCCTACAACTCCTTTCCCACAGACAAAAGGTTGCAAGCCACTCACTGCTCTGTTATTATTTCTATGGCATGTATTCTGATAAGCTACATTCCTTAGTCCCACTATGCCACATCCACAGAAGTGAATCATCCCCATTCCCTTTGTATTCCTATAGTAAGAGATATGTTCCATTTCATCAGCTTCTTCCCAAGAACTGCTGCTTTGTGGAACAGGCTCCCAGCAGGACTTTTTCCAACTGTTATTTTTCCTGCACAACTTCACTTCTTACCATTATACATTTTCACACAGTTTCTAGCTTAAGTGGCTTTTGTGCCTTGTATTAGGTGAATATATATATATATATATATATATATATATATATATATAAAAACATTCCAAGGGGTTATGTTATCAAGCAAAAAGGTTACCATTATTGACAACCCAGCATTAGCTACTGTACCTCACCTGAACCAGAGAACATTACTATTGGACCAATGAAGACTGGTACTCTCAAATTTCGAGCTGCAGATGGTCAAGTTTCTATAGGGAAGAGACCAGATGAGGCTATGGATCCAACCTGTAAGCAGGGGGTTTTGCGAATTGGTTGTGTCTTTGTAATAGCATAGAGGTGTGTTCTACTGGAGTTCACAAGGGTCACTAGTAAAAGATGAGTCTGTTTTAACAGGTGTTACATACACAGATCCTGTTGCAGATTGTTTACACCTCATTATACACAGATTCTTTCCTGATTAGGGTGGCTTATTTCAACAAGATAATGTAGCTATATGTTGATTATATTATATTACTGAAGTGTACCAAGTACCAAAGATTTGGTCAAATTTCTGAACACCTACAACACCAAATATTACAAATTTCTCAAAAAGTACTTTAACTGATGCAAAAATGCAGAAGTAAGTATACTTCTAAAATTCTAATGTGTGTTAGATCCAAAGAGATAAAAGTTTAATCCTGGAAACAATGATGCCTTAATTTTATTTAAGTCAGCAAAAATCAGAATGTTCATTGGGATAGCAAAAAATGCCTTCCAAAAACCAAGAATAATGCCATTTTGTGCAGGTTACACAAAACTACTTCTTGGAACACTTATCTGACTTTTATGTCCTCCATTGGCCACCATATATGTTAGGTTTGAACCCTTTTAAGCATGTATATTACATGTTGCAATTTTCACTAAATACCCTGCAGCTGTATTGAACACTCACAGCTCAATTTTGAATATTTTTGTTATATACCTGGATAGATAAACTCATACCACGATTCTGCATTATGTAACTGCCATCATTCTAGCAAAATGAATTATTACAACTCATTATTACATAACTAACTATAATTTTTTATCACTTCAGTTTGTAATATAATTGGCTTGTGACTAGTAGCTAGGATTCTCTTGTTTTATAACAAATGTTTTTATCTTGCTAACACATATGTTGTTCAGCAGTCAAGAGTTACAAAGTAATTCACATTGGCACTGAGAATAATAATAATAGTGAGTACACAACATGGCATGGATTCTATCTGGTATATAAATTGAAATACCAAAAGATTTATAGTCAGCTATCTAATAATGACTGAATAATGGCAGTTATACAACATGGCACAGATTCTATATGGTATATATACTGAAATGTCAAAAAACCTCGAGAACTATATTTTGACATATAGACTCTGTCATGTAGATTCTGTTAGTCAACCAATATTGGATAGATAGCTCTAAATCTTTAGCATGTTAGTATATAATATAATCAACATATTGCTATAATCAACTTGCTACATTTCTTTTGCTTTGTTATACATAAATCTCTAGAAGCAATTTTCTGTTTTTATCTGGCCAATGCATTTGTTCTCCAGTCAAGTGTCATGAAATAATTTGCACTGGCACTGAGAGTCCTTTTAATCAACACTTCTTCATTGTTCTTGAAAAGTCAGAGAATTCCTTAATATTTGTAATTAATAATGAGAGTCACAGGCATTTTGGAGAAATTATACATGTTAAAAAAAAAAAAAAGGACACCATGGGGTGATAACGATAAATGTTTACAATCACTCTCTTCTTCTCTGTTATGCAGAAAGATCAAGTCACAATTTTTTCATCTGCAGCTAATTTTGATGAATCATTCAACTTGTTTTATGACCAGGCAAACAAGAACAAATTTATCTCTTGTTCATTAACTAACACACAATACATACACATACAGACATACATACATACATACATATATATATATATATATATATATATATATATATATATATATAGACAAAAGGAAAACTTAGCTGATGCATTTTGTCCTCTAATGAACTTTATCAAGGTAAGGATAAAACATACCAGCTAAGATAAGTTTTCCTTTTGTCTTTATTTCTATCGTCCTTTTACGGATATATTTTTAGTCATATCTGAATTTTTACATATATATATATATATATATAATGAAAGACAGACCACTTTAAGTACCATTACAATAATTTATTTCATCAAAATCCTTTTTAAAGGACTCCGGATCATCAGGTAACAATTCCAACAACGAAAAAAAAAAAAATAATTTTTTTTTTTTTTTTGTTGGAATTGTTACCTGATGATCCGGAGTCCTTTAAAAAGGATTTTGATGAAATAAATTATTGTAATGGTACCTTAAAGTGGTCTGTTTTTCATTAAATATTAGCCCTGTATTTCACATTTAGCTCTCAGGATTTCATCCTCCTTGGAATTACCCATTCGGTTTACCAAGTTCTTCGTAACTTAACTATATATATATATATATATATATATATATATATATATAGACAAAAGGAAAACTTAGCTGATGCATTTTGTCCTCTAATGAACTTCATCAAGGTAAGGATAAAACATACCAGATAAGTTTTCCTTTTGTCTTTATTTCTATCATCCTTTTACGGATATATTTTTAGTCATATCTGAATTTTTACACACACACATACACACACACACACACACACATATATATATATATATATATATATATATATATATACAGGGTGAAAATAAATGAACACAAGTTTTAAAACCATTATAATGCAAAATAAGCAATTATGGAAGCAACATGTATTTTGAAACAAATGAGTATGAAATGGGGTTTATGAAATTATTTTAAATTTTCAATTGCTCCTCCATTTTGTTGTATAACCAAAGCTGCATGTTTGTTCAATTTATTGACAGACTATCCATAAGTTGAGGTGGGCACACAGCTTCTAAGGAATGTCTTCTACTTGAAGAAATATCATGCTGTGACTTTGTGGTTTCAAACTTTTCTATCAGACGAGTAATTGTTGATAGAACAAAACAACCCTGTTTTAAACTGTTCCTTGTTTTACAAGCTCTCATTTTGCTGCTGCACTCTCATGAATAGCATAATAGACCTTCACAAGTTCCAGTTGACAGTCTAATCTAAAGTTTGACAAATTTTCCAGAGAATGATTTGTCAAAACAAACCTCAACTTATATACATTTAATGTATTACAAATAAATAACATGTCATTATCTAATTGGTCAATTTAAAGTTTAACATTAAAATTTGCACACATTTATTTCCATCCTGTGTGTGTGTGTATATATATATATATATATATATATATATATATATATATATATATAAAGCACATGAAACAAATGAAAATGTAACCATTTTGGAAATATGAAAAATTTCTACAGTTCAATCTCTGCTAATAATAAAATAACGGCTGGTCGCTTATTTCTGAGTATGCCTGTCTACTAGAGTGGCTAGCCAATCCCTGTTGTAGACACCTGCTCAGGCACATTTATGTTTGTTCAGCACCCACTGAGAACACCTGTAGTTTATACTGTAACTATGCAGAGTGGACCTAAGTTACAGTTTCTGGGAGAGAGCACCTTATCTGGCTTTGATCAACAGCCTGAACAGGCTAGTATGCTCAAATCCTTGGTCATGATGACTTTGTGCTAGCTCAACCATTGATGGCTATCAAATAGTTTCATCTACCCTATTTCACTCACAAGGCTTGGGCCAACCCATGGTATAGTTTTCAAAGTTGTTCCATGCCAGGCTGAAATCTACAAGAATGTTATATGAATGTAGAATTTAACTTTGTTTTCTTCAATCTATAAAGAACGCAAGAAATACAGTTTTTTACACTCATCTGACACCAGTATATCAGCTTATTGATCTTTCTATAATATCAATCAGCTACTCATTTTTTATTTTTTTTGCTTTTTTTAATCATTTCACTCCAAGCAAAGCAATAAAGCCACTAAATCACAAGGAGTTACTGGGAGTATGAGAAAAAAGAAAAATACGATTAAGGAGAGAGAGTAATAAAAGATCAAGAATTAAGTATACAGAAGATAACAATTGACCTTAGATTTTTGAAGATCAAATTTGACTGAGAAGCTGGAAGCCAGAAGAGAATTTCACAAGCGAAGACAGAAGATCACAATTAACATTAGATTTAAATTTTTGAAGATCGTCTTAACTGGGAAGCTAGAAGCAAGAAGTGCAATAGAAAAAACTGTTAGCATAGAAGTTATCCTTACATCTAGCCATTTCAAATGTAAAAAGATGAGACCTTGCTGCAAATTTAGTATTGTGTCTAGGTTTGCAGATCATTTTCACTGAGAGACACCCTCAGCAAACATAAAATTCTTTGAATACAGGAATTTACTCTGGATAGAGAAATAGGATGAGGATGATGATGATATTAATAATAATAATAATAATAATGCTGATTATTACTATAGTAATTAGTTTATGGCTTACTGAGCTGTGAACCAATTATGCATAAGTTAGCAATTTCCAGATTTAATAGAATTAACGATTGGTATTAAGTGATAATCCTTTGTCATTATTTCCAATGTTGTAGCTCTTAATTAAAATCCAATAAAAGAATCCATTTCAAATTCTACTTTAATTTACGTTCTCCATTGATTTGTGGCCAAATCTGTATTATTAAAGAAATGTTAATGAATACTACCAAAAGAGAAAAAATGTGTACTACTCTGTCTCTCAAATTTCAATCATGTGTATTTAGTCATTCTTTCTAAATTTTGAGAAATTATTTTTTTCTATTTTGTTACTAATTAGTTCTTGCTAATCTCCACAAAAATATTTGAACCTCTGTCTCTCTTTCTCTGAAATTAAACATCAGTTCAATCTGATATGTTCAGTTGCTCACAATATCATTACCATTCCTTTTCAAGTGACATCTGAGTCATGATACTAACCTCAAATTGTTATCAAATTGTTAATCTCTAGTTATCCTGTACAGAATTAAACCAAAAGATGAAAGCATGAGTTTTGCCTGCTTCTCAGTTATCTTTATATAATTATTCTGCTAGCTACTGTTGAGAAGTATTTCCAAAAGTAATGTTTCTTGAAAGAAGAATATCTGTAGAAAACTATAACTCTTTTAGCTTTGATAGACAGCAGATGAAGTCATGAAATAGCACGTAGGCTTTTGGAATTTCAAACGCTGCATTTTATTAGGTAAAACTGATTAAAGGAATCAGTATGTCTTTGTTGTGTGTGAATTTCTGGAAAGTATATCATGTTTTATAATTGTATTATTTTCTGAAGCTTTCAAGATATCAGTCTTCATTTTTTTCCCTTCTGAGTCATTTAATGTTGGAAGGTATCCATGCATAGATATGTTTTCTTGTGGCTGATAGGTAAATGTATTTAATATATGAGCCTCATCAGATTGAGACTTTCATATGGATGCTATTCTTGGCACCAAACCTGTTTAGAAATATTTAAACTTTTAGCTGTATACAATTGCTTTTTCAGATTCGTGGCTAAAAATCTCTTAGAGTGAGTGAAGCTTGTGAGAGTTGGAGAAGACCAAACTTCTTCAAACATTGCAGACTGGCACTACAAATTCATAAAGAACTGTATTAGATAATAGAAACCATATCACTTGAGGACTTCCAAAAGCAGCAACAGCTAAAATGAATAGTACATGTAATCTGAATAGAAAAAGATGACATAAACATGATGTTAATGTATCACACTGCTTCAAATAAAAGGTTAGAAAGGAATCCCTCATCAATACTGGAAAGATCAATAACAGTGACTGGACTTGGGAAACTTGTTTTCCTGAAAAATTGCTTTAAGTAAAAGATTTTATATATTTCAAGTGAAAGCCATATTGGTGATTTGGTCAATAAATGTTAAATGTTTCCTATGGCTAATATTACCATTACCTTGTATGCATAGTGTGGACATAATAATCAACACTGAATGGTCATTTAATGTGGGAAACTGGCAGTAATCATTTCTGTGTTTATACCTAAAAACATTTTATTTCCACTAGTGAGCTCTTTTCTCCCATAAATCTGAAAATTTTTAAACACACACACATATATATATATATATATATATATATATATATTGTTGTGGGCCTGATGTATATGCTGAGAGATAAACACATATGTCTACTAAAATGCCCACAACAAAAATGGTAGACTTTGGATGTGAGTCCATGAAAAGAAATGTAAAAAAACAAGAACTGATATATATCTACAAACAAATGATAATGTAATAACAACAAAGAGTTACAAGTGACAAAAACAATAATATGTTTAACAAATGAATGTGGAAACTTTTTGGTCCAATGTATGTGAAGTGAATGAATGTGCATACATATGTGTGTGTGTATGTATTGTTCATGCATTTTCCCAAAAAGGGAGCACATTATAGCCATGTTCTTCTGTGAGAAATTTACATGTTGGCATAACATATAAGAAGAGAGTGATAAAAAAATTATTGCAGAGTATTTATAGTATCAGAAAGTGTTCCCTATTAGCAGCTTCAAAAATTAGGAAGAGGTAACCCAACAATATATATATATATATATATATATATATATAAGTTGACATTGAAGTCAACACCTAGAAGTGACAGTCTGTGTATTTAATGTTTAAATGCAATCATCAGGTCATGTGTGTTGTGCTTTTGTTCAACTTTTTATATATACAGGTTAGTGATGCATTGTGTGTAGTCTATTGCATTGTGAGTACTCTATTGTATTATTCTAATGGATATTTTGATGGGTGTGGTTTATTAATTTGTTTATTATTTACTTACCAACAATTCTTCCAGTGAAACCATATTCAACGAAGTTAAGAAAGACTATGTAACAGCCATATAGATAGTGAATCCCCCAGCAACATTCACATACATGCCACACACCACAAAAAAACTAACAAAAAGAGAAATATAATATGGTTCAATCCACTGTACAAAAAAATAAAAAATAAAAACAAACATAGGAAAAATATTTATTAAACTCACATAATCAATCACCAATCAAGCACTCTCCATAAGATTTTCAACAAAAACACAATAAAAATCCGATGCAGTTGCACTGAGATCATGGCACAAATAATAAAAAAGCACAATAGGAAAATAATCAATAAGACCTGAACAAATTAAACCCATGTGTAACTGCAGAATAAAGACCAAATGTCCCTTACATGGTAATTGCTTTCAGAACAATGTAATATACCATGCCACTGTAAAATCAGCAGATAATGAAGAAAAAATATACATAGGAGTAACTGAAGGAACCTGGAAACAAAGAAACTATACACACAAAACATCCTTTACAAATAGTAAAAACACATACAGCACAATACTTTCTAAGCATATCTAGAAAATTAAAAACAAAAAATAAAACACACCCAAAATATAAACGATAATAAGGAAAAGAACATCAGCCTACCAAAAAATGTAAACCCTGCCTGGAGGAAAAAATAGCCATAATTACCCTCCCAGACCAAAACAAACTACTAAATAAATGATCAGAACTCATCTCAAAATGCAGACACAAAAACAAATATTTAATATGCTACTTAAAATAAAAAACTGGAAAGGTATAAAAATAAATGAAAGTAAATAAAATAAACAAAAACACGTAAAATAGATTAATCTAAACAAATAAATAAGTAAATAAACTAAGTAAATGATAAACAAATTAACAAGCCACGCCCATCAAAATAACCATTAGAATAATATACTAGACTAACTGCAATGCATCACGGACTTGTATATAGAAAAAGTTAAGCAAAAACACAAAAGACATAGCCAGATGATTGCATTTAGCATGAAACAGACCATTGCCTCTGGCTGTTGACTTCAATGTCCACACATATTTACATATGCTTTATCCCTGATATTGAGCACTTTAAGCCATAAATATAGCATATCTTAAAACTATATATATATATATATATATATATATATATATAAAATCTGTAAGTGGTAAGGATAATCCAAGTAAGTATTTTAATATAAAATGTTAAAAAGATAAATCCGTGAAGAGTGCTCAATGTATTTATATGCAGAGCAATATGATATACATTAAGAAGGAAAAACTTAACATGTCATTGAAGAATTCAGTAATAAATTTATTTTGACAGATAAATTTTTTAATACCTGCCTCATCAGACCAAAATTACAAAATGGTTTAAATTTATCCAGACAATTTATTAAAAATTATTTTAAAATTAAATCACAAGAAATGTCTAAATAACGTGACCTCGAAAAATTTTCCTGGGATTTACATTATTGAAGAGAGAGGAGTGGGGAAAAGAAAAAGGAGACACAAGGTGTCAACACAATGAGCAGGCATAAGTGGGGAAAGTACAAGTGACAGCTAGTGAAATGCATTAAAATTAAATCAGAATTTATATTGTCATCATCTAATCTACATCAATATAATAACAATCATTATCATATATATATATAAAAAAAAAAGAGTGAAAAATAATATACAAAAAATTTTAAATTCCTTATATCTAATTAATCATCATAATTATAAAATACATCATATATATTTGGTATATGCATATAAAAACATATCCAAATATACACATCCATACATATACACAATTGTACACATATATACAATGTGTACGCATACATACACACATGTATACATATATACACATACATAAACATAACCATACACAAATACCACATAATATATATATATATATATATATATACATACACACACATACATATCCCATTATATATATATATATACACACATATCCCATTATATATATATACACACATACATACATTCATATATAATACACTGAAACACACACACACATATATATATATACACGTATATAGGCATAATCACAGACACAGACATAAACACTCATACACACATAACACAAAAACATAAACATACACATAAATGAAAACATATAACTTTCAATAAATAATGCAAAATAATTGTATAACTGCAAAATAAATACAAAATAAAATTCTATTTATAAGATATGGCAACATTTAGATATGATTTCATTTTTTGGTACAATAGCTGGCTAGCATTTTTATATTTATTTTAATTTTTTCTTCCAGGCACAAATTACATCTATTTCTGAAGCTATTAGGTGTTTGGGATTTACCTATAATTGTCCATTCTGTCTGTGGGATGAAATTTCTACCCTTAATTTTCAGAAATATTTAGAAAGAGCTGTTTTATTGTTTTAGAAAAGGGTCAGAAAAAGATTGCTTGTGAGTGTAGAACCTCTGCATCCAGATCCTAGTGGGAATGCTAATGTATACTTTTTTATTATTTACATTTTCTTAAGGGAAAATGGTTGCTTGGTATTTAACATTTTCAAATTTGTATATACCACCAACTGAGCAGTTGTTTTTAGTTAAACAATTACAAGTGGGTTTGCTATTTGGTTGGTTATTATAAAATTTGTTTAATATATTATTATGTTGTGAATTAATATTATAGATGTTACTTGTGCATGAGTAGCTAATTTTTAAGGTTTTTCTATTAAAAATTTTATTTCGTAGGTCACTTTGGTTAAAATGTTTGTCAATCAATTTCAAAAAATATCAACCAATATTTATATTTGATAGTTGGCAGAAAGAAGGGTTAAACCAGATATCTTTTCTTTTTCTGTCTGGGTCTATTTAGTATTTTTAATAATTCCAGGTAAAAAATTTTTTGTTTAAAGCTATTTTTTTGAGAGCATCATTATAAGATTTTTTTTTTCATTGAATATTTTATTATTAGAAAATAATCTATTAATTTTAGTATTTACAGTGGTAGGAATTTGTTTAATTATTGGATTGGGATGATTAGAGTTAATGTTAATATAAATTGGAGTTTCATTGTCTTTGTGATATGGTTTAAATGTGTTGTTCAAAAGGTTGAAAGTTATATCTAATTAACTACTTTAAGTTTGGATGAAATTTCAGTTCTAAACCCAAGGAATTTGAAAGCCCTGATAATTATTAGAAAATAGTGGACCATTACTATTAAGAATAAAAATAAGTCCCTCATCTCTACATAGACTAAACTGTTTAGGCTCAATAATCCTACTATAGGATTTTCAAATATAGATGCCTACTAAGTCTGTAAAGTCAGTGGAGTCATAGGCACCCATAGGAACATCGAAATTATCATTGTAACTTTTAATCCAAGTAGAATTATTATTAGTCAGTAATGATTTTTTAGAAGCTAATATAACCTCAACTTCATCATCTATAATTTCTACATAGTTTTTTTGCAAAAATTATACTTTTTAATGAGAGATCTTTAGAGATGGAGGAGTAGAAATCTATTATGTCAAATTGGATAAATGTGACCTTATCTTTATTTTTATTATTATGAAACCATTTTATTGTTTCAGAAGAAACTTTTCACAGATTGTTATAAGAAGATTCTTGTATTGTGCTGAATATTCTTTTAATTATATTTTTAGAAATTAAACCTAGTTCAGTTTAAATTTTTTAATATCTACCTCATCAGACTGAAATTACAAAATTGTTTAAATTTATCCAGATAATTTATTAAAATTATTTTAAAATTAAATTGCAAGAGAAAAGAAAATAAATGTCTAAATTACTTGACCTAGAAAGATTTTCCTGGGGATTTACAATATTAAAAAGAGAAGTGGGCAGAAAAAATGGAGAATCAAGGTGTCAGCACATTGAAAAGAATTGTCTCGATAAATTTAAACCATTTTGTAATTTTGGTCTGATGAGGCGTATATTAAAAAATTTATCTGTCAAAATCAATTTATTACCAAATTCTTTGATGATGTGTTCAGTTTTTCCTTCTTAATGTGTGTGTGTGTGTATGTATATATATATATATATATATATACACACACACACACACACATATATATATATACACACACACACACAGGGTGCAATGGATAAGTTATTGTCTAAATTTATGCAAAAATTAAAATACCACTGACATCTCATTTTAACAGATATATTTGCCAAAATTTCACAAAAATATCTTGAAATACCAAAGAGTAAATTTACTCAATAAAATCGCCATTGGCTCCAGATGACTTTGGAAACTCCTGTATCTCTTCTGGACAGTTTCCGTGATTAAGTTGTTGAATGCTGCCATAATCCTTGCCTTAATTTCATCTTTGGTATTACAAGGAGTTTTGTTGGTCTCTTGCTCAACTGTGCTCCTCATATAATAATCAAGGGGTTTCCAGTCTAGGGAGTTAGGTGACCAGATTTAAGGGATGATGTGGTTGCAGAAATTGTCTGACAGCCATGACTGGGTTCTCCTGTTTGTATGTCATGGTGCAGAATCCTGTTGTCAGTTATACTGTCTTCCAGCAATTCTGTTTGTTACTTATTTTGCATTTGACCATGGCTACCAACTCCACATAGTGTATCTATGATGCTTTGGAACAGTTCTTTTCAGCCTCAAAATTTGCTTTCATGAAACAAAACTTGTCCCTTGAAATTTTAAAAGTTACTAGATCTCTTTTTTGCCTGAAGATAACCAGCTGTTAACTTCAACAGTCGTATTAAATTTAGACATTTCTAAAATAGTAATTTCAGTTGAGAAACAGTGTGACAATACACGTAGATGACAGCTGCTTAATGTTTTCTCATCTGGCTCAGGATTTAGGCAAACTGTATTTCAATTTACTGTCCCCCTGATTACATTTCTTTTGTTCTTGCCCTTTAGTAAATTTTCTATCTATATTTCTGAGATGAGGTATTATGTACAATATTTACATTGCTCGGACTATCATCCTCATCATTGTTGCCATATTTATCACAACGTTTCAGCTGTTGTATGCTCCGGCTTTCTTCAGGTGGTTGGAATGTCGAACTGAACCCTTTATTTTGCTCGCTGGGATAGACAGTTCTAGTTCCACGTGCCATGTCTAATGGATGTCAGTTATCAGTTATCTCCTGTTAATTCTCCTCTCCAAGTTCTCCATCACCTTAACCAGGACCCAAAGTGTGTGAGTTCAATATCTGGCATCTTGACTCCAGTCACTTTCTCACTGACATAATGTGACCTCCCTCTGTCTTTTCTATAAATATTTTCATGGCATCTGCCCCAACTGCATGAATTTAAGCATGCTACTAGGTTGGCATCTCAGTCCCACCCTTTTACTGTCGAAACAGTTAAATGTAACTGCCTCTTCTACTCCAACAGCTTCTCTCACACTTCCTGACAGTGGAACACCCTTTTTCTTAGTTGTTTCCCTGATGACTATAATCTTCAAAAATTTAAATGTAATGTCAATTGACATTGTCTGATACCATCATCCCTGTTCTTTTTTGTTTTTCTTTTTATCATTTCCTCAATCCCCACTATACCCAGCCTTTTCCCTTACTTTCAAACTCAAAAGTATCACTCTATTAGCATGCCCCTTGCATACTAATAGCACTCCTGCCTTGCTTAGGGTGAAATGCTTAAAAGAAAAATCGCTACAGTTAAGTAACACCAAATATGGTCACTCTCTAGATGGGTGACCACTTGGGAATAATAGCAGGTGCTGTAAGCTTGGATGTCCAGTTGGTGTAATGGATAATGGCTTGGAATTGTTAATTGGAGAGCTGAGTTTCAATCTCAGTTGGGTTCATTACTTTCACTTATGTTCAAATACCCTTGGGAAAGGTAAATCCACCTCTTTTTCTCACAGGTATGTGTTAAGTAAAAAAATTAGTATCAGTAAGCCATTATTATCTCAAAAAAAAATTGCATACAACATATTTACATCTTGACATTAAAAATCTGTTGCAGTTGATATGCTACTAAACAAAAACAACCAACATATTCTTTCTTTCTTTCTATGTGCCATGTCGTTTCAGGACATAGGCAATTATGGCTCTCCACTTCCCTCTATCCCTTGCATCTCTCAACAAGTTCCATCCCTCTGCCACCTCCCAAAGACCACATTCTATCATCCAATTGCTTAAGGTATGTCATGTCTTTCTTTCCCTCTATTCGATCCATGAGTATCAGATTCTCCAGGCTCTCTTTCCTCATTATGTGTCCCAGGAACATCAGATGCTTTTTCCTGATATTAAGTAAAAGCCTCCTCCTTGTTTTCATCCTCTCTAAAACCTCATTCTTGATATCCTTGGCATCCTTCTGTAGAACCACATTTCTGTTGCCTCAAGTCTCTTTTTCATCTTTGAGGAAATCGTCTAACATTCACTACCGTAAAGGAAGACAGATGTCATGTAACAGCTCAGTATTCTTTATCAAAGAAATCCTCCTGTCTCGCAATACTCTGCCCAGTTTTTGGAATGAATCCTTGGCCATCCCAATATGTCAATATTTTGTCCTTATCTATTAATGCAAATAATTAAATAATCAATGAATTGGACACAATGCAAAAAAAACCCTTAAAATTTTGGAAGACATTGTAATAAAAGAAAAGTAGCTAACATTAAATACTGTATCTTTTTTCATAGGAAGTTGTATATTGAAGTGGAAAAAGTTTTTGTGTGATGCATTTTATTCATTAGGACTTCACTGGACTAAATTTGTTATGTTGGTGTGACTACACATGCACATAAATGAGGGATGCTGGGAATTTTATATTTAAATTTTTTTGTGTGTGTGTATTTTGGGTATATAATCAAACTGATTTCATTTTGATTTTTTGTTTTTGTTTTAATCATCTTAGTTTTTAAAAAATGAAAAAAAAAAAACTTTTTATTAAGTAAAAAAAAAAAATTTTAATTTAAAATTCCCAGCATCCCTGATTTGCACACGTGTAGTTGCACCAACATAACAAATTTAGTTCAATGACCCCTAAAGGATGAAACATGTCACACAAAATTTTTTTCTACTTTGTCATACATTTTTTCTACTGGTACTGTTCTTGCTATATAAAAATTTAAGTCATTATCTCATATTGAAGTGTGTATAAAAACAGATGTATGTATATATATATATTCAATTTGATAATTGTAAATGATGTCACCTTTAAGTGACTTGAAACTAATTCCAGCAGTCTTAGAAATACCAAAATAATTTGCTAAGCATGCAAAATTAGTAACCTTGATAATGATTGTACTAACAGTCAAAAGTACTCAGATGGACACAGTAAATATGGATACAATAAAAGAACTTTGGAAAGTTAATTCTCACATAAAACAACTTGGAAATTAGAAAAACTAAATAAAAAGTTGAACTGATGGATGTTGTCAATATTGTTTAAAAGAAGTCTTGCTGTTTAAATACACACAAAAACATGTGCATGTGTGTGTATGTATGTCTTTTTTTTATTGGTATCACCCTAATGCAAGGGAGTAAAGCCACTATGACACAAAGGTTTACAGGGGGTGAAAGAATTAGGAAAAGAAACATTAATAATGAGTGGGAAAAGAGAAAAGAGTAATCAGGCGGACAGTAGGTAGTGATTGACATTGTATTTAAATTTTTGCAGATTAAAAGAAACTGTTAGCATAAACCTTATGGCTACATCTAGCCAGCCCAACTGTAAATTGATGAGATCTTCACACCAATCTAGCACTGCACTTTCAAAAAGTCTAAGTACCATAGCGAAAAATTCATCAGAACAATTACCATGAAAATACTTATAGAAAAGACATAGAAAGGTGATCTTATGGCAATGGGAAAGTGACTGAAGCCAAACAGCCAGATCAGAACCAATAATATTGCAGATTCTTGGGATCTTATTGTTATGATGTTGATTTGGGGTTAATAAGACAAACGCCAAATAACACGTAACAATAAAAAGGGGTTTATTCGGTTGGTAAGTAGGTACAGAAATCGCCTGAGTAGTCTATAACTAACTCAGCCAAGAACTTCTCCGACTCTGTCTGTCTTTTGACATTCCACTATTTAACGTCTTTGTTTGTAGACTTCAAGAGGGGTGGTAGGTTTCCTACACAACACTTATCAAGAAGCTCAAGGTAAATAGTAGGGTACTGGACCATATATGGCAGCAGTATTCTAAGAATGGATAAATGGTAGACTTATAAATATATAAGATAGATTTTGCAGTAATATCTAATGTAACCTTTATAAGTATACATATTTCTTCATTGTTCATAATAAATATAGATAATTAGCTTCTTTTATATATATATATATATATATATTCAAATACCTAAATCTAGTCATAAATGAACGTTTTTCCACAAGAATAACTGGAAGTTTGCATTGCATACATTGCCAGGAACTTACTTTTATTATATACAAAGACACCAAGTTTTGTTGTTGGCAGCTTTGTCATGTCTGTTCCCACGTTCAGATCTTTGTAATGTTCACTTAACAAATACAATGTAATCAATGCTGTCTGCAGAAATTCTGTAGAGACACCAAATAGAATTCATAGAATTTTTGAAGGAATATTGCATTTAGAAATATTACTCTTCCATTATAAGAAGAAAACTTTTCTCTCTGATTTAACCAATGATTTTATTATTTATATTATTTATCACAATCATTTTCAATCAAATATTGATATGTTATTTAAACTATTGTTATAAACTTTATTATTGGTGTTGTTTTTATATCTAAACATCTTGTAGAAACAGCATTTTCAAATAAGACTTGATTGCATTGTTCTGTATTATAAGAATAATTTAATGTTAATTCTGTTTGTGAAGATCTAAAATTATAATTTCTTGTTTGTTTTTTCAAAAACTAATCATTGCAAATTTATTCAAACACAAAAAAAAATATATTCACATAAACCTTTCTTTAAATTTATGTAAAGAAATGTTTGTATGTGTCGTTGGAGTAATGGTTTGTAGATGGCAATGAGTAATTGGAGAGCCAAGATCGAATTAAGGACATGTTTGTTACATTCACTTAATGTAAGTACCTTTGGATAAGGTAATGAATGGATCTCTTCTCTTCGCAGTTATTGGTTAAATAGCTGGGCAGATTGCATTTGGAGGCTGACCATTCTGGAGATGGTGACTTCATAAAATCACCCAATCTATGAGTAAGCCTAGATGACTTATGACAATGCATCAGCCTATAAAAAGGCACAGGAAGTGAAATTCTTCAGTCATGCAATTTGTGCATTATGCCACAGGTGGAGAAAGAAATTACTTTTTAATGTTTGGCTGTTATTTTTTTATGGAATAGTCAAGAGTTTTTTGTACTTCAGGAATGGATCTACTATTTCTCCTTATTTATATCTATTAACTTTGATGTATAACCTTAAAATTAAAGGTGCATTGTAGTAAATTACTGTGAAGTCATTGTTAACAAATTAATTTCACACTAAGTTCTATCTTCACCAGGTGCTTTGCACTTATCATTATATGCCATATTAAGTTTAATAAATATTTAGCATGCATTGCAAGTTATTTTCGCAGACAGAAAGTTAAGCAGAACTCTTAAGATTGTTCTTAGTAACAAGCACAGAAGCCTTCATTTGTACAACATTGAACTGAAATTATCATGGAAACATTTTATACATGCACACTCACTCATATATATATATATATATATATATATATATATATATATATAAAGTTCTTTAAATTTGTTCTTTATTTATCGCTTTATTTAATTATTTAATTAATATTTTTATATATATTTTATATATTTTTATATATTAAATTTTTTATTTTGCTTAACTCACTTTATTTTATTGATGTCAAATATTATTATTATTATTATTAATTTGGAATTGTGATAATTATCATGTGATGATTATTTTGCAGTCAAAAATGACATCAGACAATTCAATGTATCTGTTTTAAATCTGATCAACCCCTTCCTTACCCTGTATTTTAACTTGTTCAGCCCTTAAAAAGAAAACATTATTCCTAGGTCGCCCTATCAGCTCATGTTTAATTCTTCCTTCTTTCCTTTCTTTTCTTTGCCTCCCTCTTTCACCCTTCCACCTCTCTTCCCCTTCGCTTTCTCCCCCCCCACACAATTTTTTTTTAAACCCTATATTGAAATTTTTAATTTTCTTTCTTCCTCTTTTAATATTAAATTTTTTTTCCTTTTCTTTTTTCGTCTGGATAAATTGATTCAGTTTATTAAAAAACTTTGGTCTGAAGACATGAATATTTCTATATTCATGAAATAAGTTTTAACCAAATGGATTTTTAAGGATTGTCTGTACTTATTATTATTATTATTATTATTATTATATAATATATATATATAGACGAAAAGGAAAACTATTCTTTATTGACACCTTTTGGTCTCTGATAGACTTTAACAAGGCAAATCCATCAGAGGACAAAATGTGTCCATAAAAAACAATTTCTGTTTTGCTTTTATTCATATTGTAATTTTACAGATATATTTTTATTTATATCTGATTTTTTCAATATATAATTTTATATAGAAAATTATTAATTAAATAATTAAGAAAGCAACAACCTTAAGGTTAAATAATTAAGAAAGAGATAACCTTAAGGTTAAGAAACCCTTCATCACCTTACTATATATATATATATATATATATATATATATATATAAACACAGTTTTAAGGTGTGCTATATTTATGGGATAAAGTGCTCAATATCAGCAACAGAGTGTATGGAAATATAAACATAAAAAGTGAACATTGAAGTCAACACTCAATGGCGACAGGTGGTTTCATAATGGATGCAATCGTCAGGCCTGACGATTACGTCCAGTATGAACAGCCTGTCACCTCTGAGTGTTGACTTCAATGTTTACTATATATATATATATATATATATATATAAGTGGACATTGAGGTCAACACCCAGCAGTGACGGTACGTTTCATGCTTAAATACAGACTGCTGTGGCCAGCCACAGCAGTCTGTATTCAAGCATGAAACATACCGTCACTGCTGGGTGTTGACGTCAATGTCCACTTTCATAATTACATACTATACAAACTATATTTTTTGTGTGTGTGTATGTATATATATATATATATATATATATATATATATATATTGAGAAAATAGTATGACAAATTTGAAAGAAGTTTTTGTGACGTGTTTCATCTGTTAGGATTTCATCGGACTGGGCTTTGCTGCTGTTGTGACAACTACATATATGCATGGAATAAAAGACACTGGTAGCCTCAAAATTTCTGAAAGAATATTTTTTTCAATCTAGCCAAATTCATCTATATTCTTTTTCTCTCCATCACCTTTGGCCCTGACAACAGAAAATCTGCTAAGAAATGTGATATATTGTAAGAGCCTGGACATTATCTCCTCTTAATTTCCCTCTAAAAGTTCTCCACTGCCTTAACCAGGTATTGAACTCACCCTCTTTGGGTCCTGTCACTGGATCTAACTAACGCCTTTATCCACTGTGCCATGTGACAGGACCCAAAGAGTGTGAGTTCAATACTTGGAGAGGGGAATTAACAGGAGATAACTGATAACTGACAACCATTAAACATGGCATGTGGAACTAGAACAGTCTACCCCAGTGAGTGAAATAAAGGGTTCAGTTCAACATTCCAACCACCTGAAGAATGGCCAAAACGTTGTAATAAATATGGCGACAAAGATGAGGACAATAGTCCGAATAATGTAAATAGTGTACATAATACCTCATCTCAGAAATATAGACAGATTCTTGAGGTTTCTCTAATATATTCTTTCTGTCAATTCCTCCTTCAAGTTTTGGCCAATTGTTTTGTTTTTTATTGATTAAGTCTTTGATTGTTTTAGATGTAGTTATGACAAATTTTATGTTGAGTTCAGGTAAATTCTTCTCAGTTGTAGTTGTGATAGAATTGTGATAGAGTTAGTGGGTAGAATAATATATTTTTTGATTTGTCAGGTTTGTCAGGAAGGATAACTCTACTTTTGGAATATTTTTTGAGCCTTTTGTTTCACATTGAATATGAAATAGGGTGTTGAAGGTTCTTGAATGTATTTACAATATATTTCTCCTTTTTTCTGCAAAGGAGCTGCGAATCCCGATTGCTCTTAAATTGAATCCACTGATCATTCCAGATTTTATTTTGTTGTTATGAAAAGAATAGAAGTTTATTAGGTCATTTTTACTGATTGATTTTTGGTGGTTTGCTTTGGTTTGTTTTATGGCATATCGACCTCAATGGGTTATTTAATGCCAACAAGATTTTTATTGCTGGTAATATTTTTTCCTCAAAAAATGTATTGCTGGTATTAAAACCTGTTTTACACTTTCATAGTATTTTGATCCCAGTTTTGAGGTTAACTATTTGCCCATAGCTACCACAGGTGCTACCACTCCGGGTCAGAGTGGATCTGGGAACACCAGCAATTAAGAGCTGGTTCCACACTTCTCAAAACCTCCAGTTTAGAGGCCTTGCTGTTGGATGTAGTTTATCGTCTTACCCAGGACAATGATTTTTGGTGGACACTAAGTTTTAGGCTGTTGTCAACACAGTGTAACATGATGTTTAAGAAAGGTAAAGTACTGTTATTTTTCTATTTCATATATAACATCTATTGTGTGCTTGACTTATCTAAAAGATCCGGTAAGTTAATATCATGGGGATATATCAACATAGCATTATCAATATATCAGAAATTGATTGTTTAGGTAAAATATTTTGGAAAGAACCAGATTCCAGAAATTCTAAGAAGATATATGCCATAACTCCACTGAGAAGCAATCCCAGCTGAATATATAGGGAGAACTAATCAATGGTTATAGACTTGAAATGATCAGAATGTGTCAGCTAACATTCGTCAGAGCAAGTGCAATGATTTGCATAAGCTGGTGAACACATGTGGAGCAATTATTGAGCATTTAATAAATAATCTGGGTTGTGCAGTATCATTTACAAGGGATTCCTTTATAATAATCAGCAAAGCACACATTGATTATCATCTAAAATATTAGAAACAATATACTTGCAGCCATCTTTCTGCAAGCAAGAAGAATGATTGCTTGGCCTTGGCATAAGAAGAGTGTAATCATTTTTCTTTCCTGCAAATTTCCAGTTTCTTAGTTTATATAAAGGTATATTTATGTATAAACAAACACATGAACACATATACAGTGCTGTGCAATTGTAAGAGAACACCTAAGATAATATTTTTTTAAAATTGTTTCTTTTTTCCAGATATTTAACAAATCTTAATTAAACTATATATTCATTAAAAAAAACCTCTATTGAATGAATTACAACCATTTTCAAAAAATTTTATCAAGCTGTAATAAAAATATTAATTAAAAATTAAGATTTACAAAAGTAACTGAACTCTCATATTTACACTCTATACTTTTATATTTACATGGTTGTCATTACAAATAATTTTTGTGCATGTGCAAAAATCAAAACAACACATATTCATTTTTTTTTTGGTAAGCTGTGTATACTTCAGTCAACCAATATAACTCACTGTGTATACCAAAGGGTGCAATCAGTCAGAGAATAAATTTAAAAGAATGTGATGTAATGGAATAACCTGTCACCCCCATGAGTGACTACACTATAGGTATTGACTACCTATAAGTTTCTGTAAGTCAACGGACTACAGAGATTAGCTGGGATCTGTTATTCAGCTTTTAGCTGTTGTTGAACTCTTTGCCTTTGGGCAGAGAGGAACCCAGACAAGGTGCCGAAGAGCAGAGTCTAGTCTGGGGAGGTAGACAGACCCGAATCCATTTATGCAAGGTTTACGGGGAATTTTTGGCCAAGCCTACAGGCTCAGATTGCCCCACATTAAATTCGGTATTGTGCCACATCCTACCCTGTGGGGAGGTTGGTAAATATTACTAGCTGAGATCTGTTGAGTACAACACAGACTTATGCGAGAACTATCAACCTTCCAATAGTAGCACTCACTACTGCATTGACTTGTGATGACCTTGTGCATAACTGTTTATTCTAATTATACTGGTTTTTGACAATAAACCTTTACTTATTTTATCCACCTTATTTTTTGAAGTATATATTTCTATTAGCACAGAATATAACAGAATGATAAGCTAAGATCAAAAGAACTTACTGAAGCTTTAAAAAAAATCACCTACTTGAAGCCTATAATAATGGAGAAGTCTACAAAAGCCTATCAAAATTATTTGAAGCA
Source organism: Acanthosepion pharaonis (assembly GCA_903632075.3). Taxonomy (NCBI): domain Eukaryota; kingdom Metazoa; phylum Mollusca; class Cephalopoda; order Sepiida; family Sepiidae; genus Acanthosepion; species Acanthosepion pharaonis. Next base: position 976,151 of record CAHIKZ030000890.1, on the reverse strand, counting down.
CATGTCTTCACCGTGCAACAAATTATTTATAAATGGAAGGCCTTTGGTATGACACCATCACAATTTTTCATCCACAAAATATAACTACAAGAGCAAGTAGATATCTAGTTCAGCAGGTGCAGGCAAATCCTGCTGTGATCTCTGCATTTCTCCAAGGCACCCTGGCCAATGTTGGAATCAATGTACGATGAAATCTGAATGATGCTGGTCTTCATGGCAGAATGCAGAAAAAAAACCTTGCTTACAAAAAAGGATAAATAAACTCAGCTCAACTATGCCAAAGCTGATATTGATAAGCTAGAAACATTCTGGCAAAAGGTTTTATGGTTGAATGAGAGCAAACTAGAGCTTTTTGGGAGGAATGATAGGTAGTATGTCTGGCAAGCTCCTAATAATGCTTTTGAAAAGAAGAATTTGGTACCAACAGTTAAACATGGCAGCAACAGCATAATGATTTGGTGTGCTTTGCTGCAGCTGGAACAGGCAAAATAGTACACATTAACAGCAAAATGGACCTTGCAAGATACCAAGCACTTAACCTCAGTTTGAAAGTTGGGTTTAGCTCACGGCTGGGTCTTCCAATAGGACAATGATCCAAAACTTCAAAGCAAATTCATAAAAAAAATAGGTTTTAAAAAAGAAGTTCCAAGTCTTTTAATGGCCTAGTCAAAATCCTGATCAAAGCCCCAACTGAAAATATGTGCTTCTAGTTAAAGAAAGCAGTACATGCAAGAAACCCAGATAATATTGAGCAATGGTGGGATTTTTGCCAAGAAGAAATTGACAGAAACTTCTACTGTCAGAAACTTCTGAAAAAATACAGAAAATGATTGGTCGATGTCATGACCTCAAAAAGAGGAGTCACTAAATATTAAATGTAAGGGTTAACTTACTTTTGCACATCTTACTATTTAATTTTAATTAATATTTTTATTCTAGCTTGATAAAAATTTTTGAAAATGGTTGTAATTAGTCTAATAAAGTTTTTTTCTGTATATTAAATAAATGCAAATATTAGTGTGTCACACTTTTTCAACTTTACTCCTAAAGGCCGTAGCCTAACATATATGATTTTGGAATCAGACTGACTCCATGAGCAAATTAAAAACATTCCAGTTGGATCCAGACCAACAATCCTGAAATTTTGGTTTCCCAAGTTTTCATTACTGCAAAATAGTTTTCAGTAATTTTTACATGATTTTTTGCTACAAATTTTTTGTACAATAACAAGTTATAACTTGGAAATAAATTTGGGAATAGTTGAAATTAATTGCAAAATCCAGCAAAATCACCCATGAAATACAAATAATTGTTTGTACATAAAGTAAGGACCTATGTACATCCAATTGTCTTTAAATTATGTCTGAACTTTTAAAAGATAAGCTTTAATATTAATGCAATACTTAAATGCAGCAATCAATTTTGAGTTCTTTTATTGTTGCCTATCACATATGGCAACAGTATGCCTTGCAAAAAGAAATCTCTGCAGCAAGGAAAAGAAAGTCCCATGCAAATTAAAATGCAGATCAATTGGCAACCAGGAGAGCTTCCACTGATGATTATATGCAAAACCTTAAGGATTTTCAAACTTCTGAACAAGCTGAAGGCCCAATCAAATAGCCCTCCACAGGAGCTAGCTTAAAGCCTGCCCAATCGGGTGGATTTAAGCTAGTAATGAGTATATAGTTTAATTAAGATTTGTAGATTATCTGTAAAAATGACACAATTTTTTTAATATTATCTTAGGGGTTAACTTATTTTGAGGCATTACTGTGTGAATATATATATATATATATATATATATATAGTGAGGACTGAAACCGGTAAACCTTTTTTTGTCAAATTTTTTTCATTTTATTTTGTTTATTGCTAAAACTTTTGTTTGCTCCACCTTTTTACAGTGAGTTCATTTTATTATCCTTGCTCTTGTTGATTGCTTATATTTTTTTATATTTGTTATTATATATTGTATTACATATCTCCATTATGTCCATGTTTACACCAATTATAAATATAAAAAAATATAAACAATTAGCATGAGCAAGGGTAATAAAGTCATATTTTTATCCTAAATATATATAAAAAAATATAGTTTTAAGTTATGCTTATATTTATAAGTTAATGTGCTCAATATCAGGAATGGAGTGTATGTAAATATAAATACAAAAGCGGACATTGCAGTCCAGCAACCAATAATAAAGTTAGCAAAAAAAAATCAAATAGCCAAAAACTGCATTTTGATCCACAATTATTTCCACTCAATAGACCCTAGAGTAATTTGAATCATAACAATCACCAACCATCCAATAACCATTAGAATAATAAATAGACCTACCCATAATGCATAACAGAACAGCATATATAAGTAGTCAAGCCAAAACATAATGCACATGGACTGATGATTTTGTTTAAGCATGAAACAGACTGTCACCACTGGGTGTTGATGTCAATATCTACTTATAATACAAATATAAAATTTGTCACTTACCTGATTGATACATTATTTACATTATTCAGACTATTGTCCTCATGTTTGTCGCCATATTTATTACAAAATTTCAGCCACTATACGCTCCAGCCTTCTTCAGGTGATTGGAATGTCGAACTGAACCCATTATTTCACACACTGGGGTAGACTTCTAGTTCCATGTGCCATGTTTAATGGATGTCAGTTATCAGTTATCTCCTGTTAATTTCCCTCTGAAAGTTCTCCACTGCCTTAACCGGGTATTGAACTCACACTCTTTGGGTCCTGTCACTGGATCTAACTAACGCCTTTATCCACTGTGCCATGTTTCCATGTGTCTGTTGTAATAAATATGGTGACAAAGATGAGGACAATAGTCCAAATAATGTAAATAATACCTCATCTCAGAAATATAGACAGTTACCTGATTGATGTTATATTCAGCACCTCAACTCCAGAGTTTTGTAGACAAAACTTTTTGTAATTGTTAGGTCCACTCATCAGGAGGTTTCAGCAATTAACTGCAGAAGTTCTCATTTCGATGATTTTTATTTTAATTTAAAAAATAAATTTATCCATTAGTTATTGGTCTTAGGTTGATCTCTTTTCTCTGTTTGTGTGTATGTGTTTGCTGAATGTTGTGGTTATTTTCTCATTTTCATCATTTCCGTCTCCTCATACTCTCTCCCTATTCCTTTTCTTTCTTTCTTTTTTCTTTCAGTTTCAGTATATGAGGGCCGAAATTCCTTTCTTTTCTTTTTCTTAGAACTCAACTACTATGGCTATATATATTGAGCCTTCAAAAAATAATTACATTTTAAAGGAAAAAAATAAATGCTTAATAAATGTAATCACCTTCATTTTCAACAACTGCAGTTCAATGCAAATGAAAATTTTATATTCCACATTTAAACAAAAATAATAACACTTTTTCTGTTTAGTAAAGGAAAGCACTGTCAGTATAATGTTTTGTTTACCCAATCAAGTTGCTTGTAATAAATGTGTGCAGGCATGGTCCTTCCATGGTCAAGTAGCTCATAATGGATGACACTTTTCATATTCTATCAGGTTAGGTTCTCTCATTTTGTGATAACCACTGTCTTTTACATTTTCTGTTTATAGTCTAATCCCATTTTTATCACCTGCAATAATGTGATGCAAAAGTGAAAGGTTATGATATCTGGTTAAAAGACTGTTCCAGATGGTGTTCAGTTCTCAAGCAGAAGTGCACAGAGAATTTAAATTCCCCTCTTTGTATTTTTCCCAATTCACTTGTGATATTCATAGACAGTTGTACATGATACTGTAGTATTTTTACCCTTTATCTCAGGCGTTTTTATGCGAGTCCAATTCAGAAGTCTCTTTTGAAAGTTCTTAATTCAGAGTGGGTCGTCTTCTAGAGCAAAGCTTGTTAGTTATGCCACAATCACCATTTTAAAAACATTTAAACCACAGCTACTATATGAAGCTTTCGCTTCATCCGTATACACTGCATAAATGCCTTAAATGCTTCCATAGCACTGCTAACCCTTCAGAATTTATGCAAAAAATAGTGGTGAATATGTTACTTTTTAGAGTTTCGTACCATTCAACTATGGTTCTGATTTGATTATAATGGTGAAGGTTTGTTTAGAACTGAGCTGCACATTTCAGAATGACTGATAACAGAGAAATGGCACCCAATCTGCCATGGTTTCCAACCATCATCCTTGGATTTCAGCTCAGTGCTTTACCTTCTTCTAGATGAGCCACCACCCAAATCAAATGTAACCAAGCCATGGCTGAAGGATGATGGATTCATGCCTTTTTCAAGGTTATAATTATCAAAAAATGAATGAAATTGAATCAGCTGGAATTTGAACCCAAATTGATTATTTCACTGAACATTATCCGCATTCTCATGTGTGTGCCTTGTAAAGTGTAATGATTATTAAGCCCATCACATCAACCCACTGTGAGCTCAGTTTTTATGGTGTACCCAACCTATGTAGCCTTGCACGACACATAACTCAGCTAACTGATTATCAAAAATAAGCATGAAATCCTTTACAAAAAATGATACAAAGTTCTTGACAAATGGGTTTTGTGGCAAAATAGTGATGAGATGAGAAAAATGATTGTGCCACCTTTTTTATATAATGAAGAAGCCTTTTATTACAGTTTCTGCTCTTAAATTATTTTGTAAAATATTCACTTTACATGAAATATTAATGAGGTCAAGTTTTAATTTTTTTTTTTTTCTTAATTGGCATTACCCCATGCAAAGCCACTAAAACACAAGGGGTTACAGGTTGTGGAAGAATTTGGAACAGAAACAATAATGAGAGAAAGGAGAAAAGAGTAATCAGAAGGGCAGTAATTTACCCACACATGCATGGACTCTCCCAGCTATAAATAGAAGCAGGTACTGCCTTTTGGAGAGAGAAGTTTCCAGCAGTCAGCTCTGACAGTCAGACCAAACATTCTTGCTGTAACACTCTTGTTTGTATGTTTGTATTACTGTTTCTGTTAATATATTTAACTCAATTCCTCTTCTGTGTCTTTATTTCTGGCCTTAACAAGGCCACGACAGCAATTGACATTGCATTTAAATTTTTGCAGATTAAAGTTGGCTGGAAAGCAAAGGAGGAGAAATGAGTTCCACAAGCGAGAAGTGCAAGAAAAGAAACTATCAGCTTAGAGTTTATGTCTAAATCTAGCCAGCTCAACTGTAAATTGATGAGATCTTGATACCAGTTTAGTAATGTGCTTAAATTCAAAAAATCTAGTTACCATAAATGAAGCATTATCATAATACACTATATGACGGAAACTGTGAAAAAGTATTTTTGTTTTTCTTTGTTGCAATAAAATCTTATTATTTAGTTATTCATAGCAAATAATTTAATATTTTCCTATTGTTCTTTCTCTTTTAGTTTCACTTGCAATGAAGGACATGACTGGCAGAAGCATATATTTGCTAAAGAAGATGTCTACGTGGATGGTGTTCTCAATGAACCTGGTATCAACACACTAATTGTCAGGTATGTTATTCATCTATTCAAGTTTCTCACACTTTTTTATATTAACAAGACTTTTTTGTATTTCAAACAGATCAGCTCATTAATTACACTTGACAGAATAAATAAGAAATATTCTTTGTGGAAATATTAATATTTATGAATTCTTAACATTTATCTTATACTATTCTGTTCACACTTGTTGCTTTAGTTACTCGTAAGTTTTCAACTGTGAAGATTTAACTTGGATTTTCATCCCAATAGATAACAAGACAATCAGCACCTACATACGTATTATTATTAGTAGTAGTATAATAATAATAATAATAATAATAATCATAATAATTCAGAAATAGAAAAGAACTTAAGACAAGGATGTGTCTTCTTACCAGACTTATTCATCCTATACAGTGAGGTGATTCTGAGAGAATTAAAAGTCCTACCAGGTTTCATTATTTGCAGCGATAATCTTAACAGTGTAAGATAAGCAGGTGACACAGTGTTGATAACAGACACAGAAAGGAAACTAGAGGAACTCCGACAGAAGGTAGTAAAGGAAAGTGAGAAGAAAGGACTAAGCATCAACTGTAAAAAGATAAGAAGATAGAATGTATGGTTGTTAGAAAAAGGAAGAGTCAAACATGCAAATTACAAACTGGAAATACCAAAAACCAAAGCAAGGAGGAAAATGTAAATATTTAGGAAGCATTTTAAAATTTAAATATCTAACAAGCGTTTTAACAGAAAGTATGACACCAAAATCTAAAGATGCTTGGTGATAGTGAAAGATGCTTTCCAAAAGCTAATCAATGGACTAAGAAATGTGAAAATTTCATTTGAAACAAAGAAAAAAGTACTGAACTGTTATAAAATATTAGTCCTCCTATATAGCTGTGAATGCGGAAAAATCTCCTCACAGATGAAAAAGAGACTTGAGACAATAGAAATGTGGTTCTACAAAAGATGCTGAGTATACCATTGACTGAAAATGTGAGCAATGACAAAATTTTAGAAAAAAGGGAAACAAAAAGAACACATATTAATATCAGGAAGAGATATTTGAAATTACTAGATCACATAATGAGGAAAGAGAGCTTAGAAAATTTGATACTCACAAGGCATATTGAAAGCAAGAAGGATAGAGGAGAACAGCACATAACCTACCTAACGAGTGTGTAAATAGTTGGCAGTTAGGAAAGTTAGTGTAAAGATAAAATTTACTAAGAGCTACAAAGAAGAGGAAATTGTGGAGAGCCATGATCGCCAACATCTTGAAGTACTACTTTGAAGAGTCAGGAATGGCTGCAAGAATAAGAGAGATTATTTACTTCTACTTTTGTGTCTGTAATCTTTGTTCCAACCAACTTTTCAGTAGAGTTATTTTATTTAAATAATACCACTTTGATTTTTTTTTAATCTGTATATTTTAGAAATATCATATAATTAATTTCTTTATACATTTACACATTTTATTTTAATATATAAGGGTCTGTAATGCAATCGATCTAGATCTGGCATCTCAACTTCAGTCACTTTCACCGACATGACTTCTCTCAACATTTTCTACAGATATTTTCACGGCAATTGTTCTGATGAGCTTTCCTTCTTTATGTGTCAACTGCATGAATTTACGCATACTACTAGAGTGGCAACTAGGTCTTACCATTTTACTGTTGAACTAGCTAGATGCAACCATATGTTCTCTTTTAATAGTTTCTTTTCCTGCACTTCTCACATGTGGAACTCACTTCTGATTTCTTGCTTTTCTGACACTAACAATCTTTAAAAATTTAAATGCAATGCCAATCACTATCTTCTGTATTGATGAATTATTTTCTTTTATTGTCCTTTTCCCCTCACTTCAGTCTGCTCATTTTCCTTCACTCCTTGTAACGCCATGCTTGAGCACGTTATCGAGCATGATCAACAGTCTGAACAAGGCTAACATGCTCAAACCCTCGGTCACGATGACTTGTAACTTTGTGCTGGCACAACCATTGATAGCACTCTCAAAGGGTTCCATCTACCCAATTACACTCATAAAGCTTGGGTCACCTGTGGTATGGGTTTTCAGACACTTTCCAAAGCTGCTGCATCCTGGAATCATCTCCTCCAAACTGATAGCATCATGAAATCACTTTCCTCGCAAATCAGCCCTGGTCTCATGGTCAGAAAATAAACATTTTAACCACTCAGGCACATGCCTATAATATATATATATATATATATATATATATATATATATATATATATATGTGTGTGTGTGTGTGTATGAGAGAAAATGATATATACATTTTTTATAGAAGAACAATGTTAGAAAAATCAATAACAAAGTGGAAAATTTTTTTTTTTGTGAAACATTTTGTTCCTTAGGACTTTGCCAGATTGAATTTATGTTTACGTAAAAAAAAAAAGTTTTAATTTAAAACGTTGAAGTTTCAGTGTCCTCCTCCATGCACATGGGTAGTTAGATCAACCGAAACATCACTGTAGTTTGACAAAGTGCTAAAAAACAAAATGAAAAATTTTTTCCACTTTTTCATTGATTTTCCAATCAATATATATTGAAGAGAATGTGGTATGTTTATGCTGAGTATAAAAAACAAATTTACTTGCAACTTCCAACTATTTTTTTTTATCTATTGTTAGTTCACTGAATATAAGGCCCAAGAGCCACTCAAGATAGAAGGTTACTGTGTGAGACTGTTGTAAAGGAGTGGGAATGAGGAAATAAGAAATGCATATTATAATGGCATGTTGGATAAATATCAGTTGACCCTGGAATTAAAGAGACTAAGATTGTAATTACCAGAGAAGGATCTTCTTAAGAGACTGTTCTGCAAAGTAACAGTTCTAGTGAAGAAGCTCTCTGAGAGGAACTTGCTCTTTATCAAAGGAACATGAAGGGAATAAGGATAGTTTGTTACCATGAACACAGCATAACAGGCCCTAGCTGTGAGGATCTGAACTAGTATAACTGAGGAATGTAACTTTATCATAGTAATAGCGATAGAATAGTCAGAGGCTAGTAATGTTACAATGCTTTAAGTATTTTTTTAAAAATAAGTTTCAGATTTGTATTTTATTTGCCAGAGTTTGGGATAAGGATATTAAAGACAAAAAAGAGATAAATTTCCTTGATATAACTAAAATACACTTTTTTTCAGTCCACTTAAAATCATACTAAAATATTTTTTCATATCAACTGGTGTCAAATATATATAAATGTGAAGACAGTAGATATAAGCATGTGAATATGTTTCCAAATGATCCTGAACACAAATTTATAGAGCAAATGTCTACAGGAAATGAAAACACTCAACAATGTTTAAACCAGAGTTTCTCAACATGGTCCAGGTGGACCACCAGTGTTCCACAGAGAATTTGTAGGCATAAAGAAATTGTAGCCATTTCACAAAAAATATATCTAAATTATTCATACTTTGAAGAATTAAAAAATATAATATTTTCTTTAATTACACACAGGTTCATTCTATTTGAAAATTTTAAAATTATGTAGATATTATGTAGTGCTATATATATTATGATTATGATATCTTGTGTCAGAAACCTCGTATCAAGGTAGTCACTTGCTGAATGACCTATGACTGAATGACATCATCAAAGTTGATTTTGATATCCTGTGTTTATTCTTGTTTACTGTTACATTCTGTGCTAATAGGAATATATTCTTGAAAAACAAGGTGGATAAAATAAGTAAAGATTTATTGTAAAAAAAACAGTATCATAAGAATAAAGGTAACAGTTATGCACAAGGTTGTTGCAAGTCAATCCAGTAGTGAGTGCTACTATTTGAAGGTCGGTAGTTCTCACATAAGTCATACTCAACAGATCCCAGCTAGACTCTGTAGTCCGTTGACTTACAGATACTTATAGGTAGTTACTACCTATAGTGTAGTCACTCATGGCGGTGACAGGTTATTCCATTACATCATTTACTAAAATAAATTTTAAAGTGTAATTAGACTAGTTTGTCTTTACATTGAGTATTTTAGTGTGAAAATTGAACAGGCTAAAAATAAAAGTAGGAATGGTCTATTTGAAGTTTTGAAGAAAAAATGATCTGTGGGCTGAAAAAGGTTGAGAAGCACTGGTTTAAATCATTCATTAATGTTTTAAGCTGTGTATTTATAAAAGTTTAGGGTCCACTAGTGAATGATATTTTTTATAAACCTTGGAACTGAAGGGAAAAGGAAAGCAGAAGACCAGGAAAATATTGTCCCTTCAATTGGGATAAAATACAGATATAAATAAAAAAAAAAATATAGATGTTAGTTTAAAAAATAATAAATTTTTTTAAAATTATATCATTGTAAATAAAAAGTACAGATGTACAGTGAGCGGGGGAAGAAATATTTGTACACATACACATTTTTAATTTATTGTATTTCCAACTAATGAATAAACCTACTTTTCATATAATTAACTGTACACAAATACATAGTAATTAAATATTCATAGAAGACAGAGAAAAAATTGATTTAATGGAAATAAATCCCATTTATCCATTTTAATGGGTGAAAAAGTATTCGTAAAATACAGATTTTAAAATTTTTAAATTGTTTTAATACTCAAGATTATTCAAGTAGAATATTCTAGAATGTTCCAATAATGTTATCAGTAGTTATTTTTAGCCTAAAACAAACAGAATATTCTGTAATTGATATTCATGCAAGAAGGTTATCATCATGGCAAGAGGTAAAGAATTGACAAATTTGCAAAAAGAACTGATTGTTAAGCTCTGGAAAGAAGGTAAAAGTTACAGGAAAATCTCAGACAACCTGAATATTCTATTTACTATCATTAGTTCCTTCATTGCAAGATATAAAAGACTCAAAACTGTTGAAAAGCAAAGAAAAACAGGTGCTCCACAGAAGATTTCTTTGAGATCTTTGAGGAAATTAATGTGTCAAATTAAAAAAAATCCAATGGTTACTCATCATGAGTTTCAGGATGATTTACTTTCATCAGGATTCTGTGTCACTAAATAGACAATAAGCAATGAAATTCTTGGGAAAAATCTAAAGTCATGTTCCCCTCAGAAAACTCCACTGCTATTGAAAAGATACAGAGATATCAAGCTGAAATTCATTCGTGAACATAAAAATAAGGAAAAATTGTATTGGCAAAGAGTATTATGGACAGATAAAACCAAAATTGAGTTGTTTGGATATAATTCTAGAAATCATGTATGGAGGAAAGATAGCAATGCCTTCAAACAAAAAAACACAGTTCCAACAGTGAAATTTGGTGGTGGAAGCATCATGGTTTGGGGATGTTTTTCTACAAAAAGTACTGGCAACATATCAGTAATAAATGGTAGAATGAATGCCACATCATATCAAAATATGTTGGAAGCAAATTTAATGATTTCAGTTGAAAATCTTGAACTTCCTCCTGATTGGATCTTCCAGCAAGATAATGATCCTAAACACACTGCAAAATCTATGAAGAAATGGCTTGCTAAAAATACTGTAAATATCCTGAAATGGCCAAGTCAGTCCTCAGATTTAAGCCCGATCAAGAATCTGTGGCATTATTTGAAAATTCAAATCCTATCGAGATTTCCAACAAGCATTGCAGATCTGAAGACGATATGCAGAGAAAAATGGAACAAAATACCAACTAAAATTTGCAAATTATTATTGAGAACTACAAGAAGAGGTTGGTTGCTGTAGAAGTGAATAATGGCTATTCTACAAAGTATTAAATGAAGATTATGTATTTTTCATATTGTACAAATATTTTTTCATGCACTAAAAGGGATAAATGGGATTTATTTCTATTAACTCAAACTTTTTTCTGTTTTCTATGCATATTTAGTTATTATGCATCTGTGTACAGTTAATTAAATGAAAAGTATGTTTACTCATTAGTTGAAAATACAATAAATTAAAAATTTGCATGTGCACAAATATTTGTTTTTCCCCACTGTACCTAAAAAATCAGGTGTAAATAAAAAAAAAAACCACAGATGTAAATTAACAGAAATACAGCTCTAAATAAAAACAAAGTTGTAAATTTAAAAAATACAAGTGTAAATAAAAAATATATGGGTATTGAAAAATTAATGATCTGAATCTCTTTCCAAAATCTGACCAAATGACCAAACATCAGTATCTGCCTATATTTCTGAGATGAGGTATTATGTACACTATTTACATATTTATTACAACGTTTCGGCCCTTCAGTATCTGCCTATATTTCTGAGATGAGGTATTATGTACACTATTTACATTATTTGGACTATTGTCCTCACCTTTTTTTGCCATATTTATTACAACGTTTCGGCCCTTCAGTAGCTGCCTATATTTCTGAGATGAAGTATTATGTACATTATTTACATTATTTGGACTATTGTCCTCATCTTTGTCGCCATATTTATTACAACGTTTTGGCCCTTCAGTATCTGCCTATATTTCTGAGATGAGGTATTATGTACACTATTTATATTATTCTGACTATTGTCCTCATATTTGTCGCCATATTTATTACAATGTTTCGGCCCTTCAGTAGCTGCCTATATTTCTGAGATGAGGTATTATGTACACTATTCACATTATTTGGACTACTGTCCTCATCTTTGTCGCCATATTTATTACAACGTTTCGACCGTAGTATTAAATATGGCGACAAAGATGAGGTCAATAGTTTGAATAATGTAAATAGTGACCAAACATCAGGATTTATTTTATTTCCTTTTTTGGTCAGTCCAAGAATTTTTCAGCACACTTCATATGTTTATATGTTGTATATGATGTTTTAAGTGGCAGCATTGTAAGTATTATATGACATTGACAAAAATTTTAAAAATTGATTGAAATCCTGTTTTTGTTTTTAGATCTGATTTGGGTTTTGCAATCCGTGAACAAATAAATGATTCTTTCTGATTCACCCGCCGTTGGTCAAATATGAATGCTATGAAAGCAAAATAAAAAAAAAAATGTCACTCTCTGTGTAAGGGCCCAAAGCATTGCTTCCAGCTCACAAAACAAATCTCCCCAAAAGAATAAACTAAAATTTAGATGTTGAAGTCAGTCATGAATATTGCCACAAGAGCAAAAGTATGACAACAAACACTGAGTACTGTATCCACTGTGACTGCTTGAAAGGACCTGCTCATGGACATACAAGTCAGTACACAGGCAGTTCACAGAGTTCATCAGTGGCCTCTCAGTTAACAGACCCGAAACAAGTTTCAATGCCAAGCCCATGCACAACCAACTCTCCCTTCTTCCAGGCTGCCTCCCTCACCCATAAAAGAAACATTCTATTTAGATCCCTTATACTGGCAATACAGATAATTTTATTTAAACATATCTTGTTTTCTTTTATTTCTGCTTCACCAGCAATAGTTTATTTTTATTTGTTACTCTTGCAAGCATATGCAGTATATAACAATGTGATCTCATAGAAAACATTCAGATTTATTAAATTAGACAAAGCATATTCAAGAGAAAATAAATGCATGTTATTAAAAGTATTTTTATAAATTTTTTTCTAAAAGCTGTTTCACTGTTTACAAATAGGCTTTTATGCAAAAGAAAACACATTATATATATATATATATATATATTATTGCTTAAACATTATGTATAGCATATGTCCTCTATTAAAAGGTCAGTCTTGCTACCCAACTAGAGATAAAAGTAATTCTTGTGAGGGGTCAGCATTGAAACTTAAGGCGTTTTGAATCATGAATATATTATATAAGAACTTGTATATGGTGAGCATATATATATATATATATATATATGTGTGTGTGTGTGTGTGTGTGTGTAGGTATGTAGAAAAATAGGAAAGAACATGTTAGGTAAATAATCTGGAGTTCTTTAGTATTTTTGTTTTTATTTTTAAAAAACGGTGCTCCATGCAGAAGTAGAACTTAAATTATAATTATTTTTTTTTTAAATATGATTCCTTCACTACATAAGAGTTTTCATGTTTCAAAAACAAGAGCCGAAACCCTCAATATAATTATTAAAATTAAATTGCATTAAAGTAACAAGCCCTGTTCCATCCTCAAGCAAAAATTTAGGAATACCCAGTTAGGTTATTCCTAAATTTATATATATATATATATATATATATATATATATATATATATATATATATATATATATATATATATATATATTAAAAATATGTAAAATATTGTGATTTTCTTTTCTTTGCTTAATGATAATATTATTAAACTTATCAGATATGAAAAGAATTTACATAAAATAAATACACTTGTCTATATTATTTAATAAAACATGTATCAATGAAAAATGCCTGCCTAAATACACACAATATATATATATATATATATATATATATATATATATATGTGTGTGTGTATATATATATATATATATATATATATACACACACACACACACACATATATATATATATATATATATATATATATATATATATATATATATATATATATATATATATACACAAATATATGTGTGTATTTATTTAGCAATCCTTCTTTCATGCACATTTCACTGAATACAACAGACAAGGTGCTTTTATTTATTTTTTATACAATTTCTCATAGGATCTAATAATTTTTTCTTTTCAGATGATAAATTATATAAAAACTTTCTGAATAATCTTTTAATAGTTTTTCGGCTATACATTTAACCATTTTCAAATTTAAATATTTTAACTGTTAAATAATAAATAGTTTGTTGTATGTATTTAAAAGAATATTCAGATAGTTTTATATAATTCATCATCCGAAAAGAAAAAATTATTAGATTGAATGAGAAATTGTAATCGTTTCGTCAAGTAAAACACCTTTTCTGTTGTATTCAATCTTTATATATATATATATATATATATATATATATATATATATATATATATATATATGAGATAGAATCTATTCTTTTGCAACCACTAGAAAAGAATTCTTGGATACAAGATAAAGGTGATGACAGATATATATATATATATATATATATATATATATAAATGGATGAGATAGAAACTATTATTTTTCAACCATGAGAAAGAAAGCAAGGATCTAAAAGAAATTGAACATTCTGGATTCGGGTCAAATAAGCATCCACCACCAGATGTCAGATAATGAGAATGATTTATTCGCAATAGTAAATAAAATCAAATTCAACAATTTTTCTAGCAATCTGCAACAAAACAATGATAAAAGATGCATTATATATACAAAAAAAAACCCTGAGAAAATAATAATTGAAGCCAATAAGATGGGTAAAGTTATAAAATGAACATTAATGTGTATTATAGGGCACTTAATAACAAAGTCACCAATTTTTATAAAAATTTGCCAGAATGCTGGGGAAAAAGTCATTAAGAGAGAAGCTAGAGAAATAACTGTTGATTCAAAGATTAATGATAAAATCAATGGACTGTATAAAGCCACAAGCTTTTATTACCATTAAAAATGATAAATCCAGCTTCCAGAACAACTCTCAGTATATATTACTCAACCCTACAAAAAAAATGTTGGAAAAATTAGTAAAATCATTCTAGAAAGTGCTTCTAAACAAAATGCATTGGGAGTTAATCATATGAAAGATGCCACTGACTGGTTTAGAAAAAGAAAAGAAACGGTGTATATTCATCTGATTTAATATCACTGATTTCTACCTGTCAATTACTGAAGCACTTTTAATGGAAGCACTAAACTTTGCTGAAAACTATTATGCTATCAACAAGAAGGAAATAAGAATAGTCAGACAGGCTTCATCACAATGAATGTTTGTGGATAAAAAGAAATAATGATGAATTTAACATTGCTATAGGGGGTATATGATTCAACAGAATCTTATGGAATAGTGTGGATATTTCAAATTTCTATTCAATATCAATAACACAAGGCTTTGTAGCAATAATGGTGTGATAATACTATGAGAGAAAAGTTGCAGAAGCATTAATTGATCAATAAAAGAATTGGAAAAATTCTTTAAAGATCATGACATAATAATTTTTGCTGTAACTAACACAAATATGATCCACTTTCTAGATGTAAACTTGAAATCCAGTGAATATGAACCATATATAAAAGAACTAAGTTTTTTTTTTTTTAAACATTTCACCCCAAGCAAGGCAATAATGCCACTTGAATGTGGAGGTTATAGAGAATAAGAATGAACGAGAATGTGAAGACTGAGAATGAGGAGGATTGAGGAAAGAATAAAAACATGTGATTCAGGAAGACAGAAGACAGCAATTGATGTTACATTGAAATCTCTTGAAGATTGAGGTTATCAGGAAAGCAAGAAATTAGGAGGGAGTTCCACAGATGAGAAGTGAAAGAATCAGATCATCCTCAGGTTATACTTAATCACTTCTATAAATTGGTGCAATACAGGTTCACTAATAGCTCTCTGGCAATAAAGAAGTATTTGATGAAGCAATAGTTAGATATTAAAATTTAGAATACAACATGGAGAAGAAAACAGAGAATAAAAAAAGACACCACAACATGTTATAGTTTAACCCTCTAATAAATGTCAGAAAGATCTTCCTTAAACTAGTCAATAAACATTTTGGAAGTTTTCAAAAACTAAGGAAATTATTTAACTGAAACAACCTAAATGTAAGCTGCAGTTATATAAGGAATATGGAAAAATTAATATCCTATCATAATAAGAAATTATTGGATAATTAAAACAGTAACAATACCAATGATAAAAGAGAAGAAAAATAGAGAAAATGCAAATGTTGATCCAATAATAAATGTCTCTTAAACAGTGAATGTTTCACTTGCATAGTCAGCATATGAAATTTTCAGCTCACCTTTGTACCTGAAGAGAAACAATGCAGTTATTAATAAGAGTACAAATTAATAATAATGCAATATGTGGAGTTAAGCTTCAAGATAGGACATCTAACGTAGACCTGTTTAACAGGTGTAATATTGGAGGAATCAAGACTTTTATCATACAGTCTCAGTTACGGTAGACTGGTCATGTCTTGAGAATGTCTGATGACAGGATACTCAAGATTCTAATGTACAGCCAGTTAGATCAGGGCTACAGGAATGTAGGACGGCCATGGCTAAGATACAAAGACAAGCTGAAAAGCAACTTGTCAGCAGTCAATATACCACATATCACCTTTGAGCACTTAGCTTTGGAGCGGGTAGAATGGAGATCAATATGTTTTAGTGGACTCAGCAATTTTCAATCTGCTTGTCTGAATCATCTTCAAGAAGCGAGAGCAAGATCTAAAAGGTCAGCCAATCTAACAGTGATCTCATCTCACAATCCTCACACTTGCTCCATATGTGGCCTCCTTTGTAAATCAATAAGCTGTCAGATCCTCATACGTCAAAACCGACGGGAGAGTCCATTATTATTATTATTATTATTATATATATATATATATATATATATATATATATATATATATATATATAGTAACATACCTATGGACGATAATGGGTATGTCCCCATTCACATGAATCCAGTAGTAAATACTGTATGTTGGTGTGCAGTTGGAGATTCATTGTGGAATACACTCACTCACTTCTAGCAGTTGACTACTTCTTCTCACGAACTGCTGGCGAATCTTATGTGTTGTTTGTGTCCTAAATATTATCACTCATTACCAACCTTTGTGTGATTAATCTATTCAGTAACCTTCCCTAGGTTACAACAATATATATATATATATATATATATATATATATATATATATATATAAGTCAGTTATGTGCCTTGCATGATACACGCATAGGCGAACATGTATCTTTCAATACATGACTGACAAGGCAGATTTTTTCCTGCAGTAGGTTGCCATTTCTTTCTGCAGTAGACCAGTTGCCATCCAAGGCTATAGAACCCAATCTATCCTGCTATTTGCCCATAGCTGGGGGGAGAAGAAGAGGATTCATACCTTTCCCGCACGTAAGCGAATGTAATGTATTCGACTGGAATTTGAACTCGGCTCAATCCTCAATCCAAGCCGCTATACATTACTCCACCATGCCTCCTATATATATATATATATATATATCTATATATATATATATATATATATGACAAAAGTGGAAAAAGTTTTTTTGTGATGCGTTTCATCCTTTAGAACTTCATCGCAACACCTCACAAAAGACTTTTTCCTCTTTGTCATACATTTTTCAACAATACTGTTCATAATACATAAAAAATATATTGTTATCTCATATATATATATATATATACATGAATTATTCATACAAAAAACAAATACAAAGGTTAATGATTTAATTGGCGAGAAATCCATCGTCGCGAACAATTCAAATAATATACAAAAACCCTGAACCTGTTTATGAATTTGTAAATCAATTGCACCTTTATTGAAATTAAAATAACTGATCCAAGTGCAACTTTTGGATAATAAGTGCAACATTACTGTAATTATTGAACAATATAGTTCATGCCACTTTGACAGAAAATTTACCAGTAAAAAAGAATTCACTTATCACCATATTTGTACAAGAACGCACAATTGTAAAATTTAAAATCAAACTCAGCGTTGCTACTGCACGCTCCAAAAACAATAACTCATTTATAATAGCATTTTTCGGATACATATATTTTCGTTGTCCTCTTATTACTGAGAGTAAAAACAAGAACAACATCTATTCCATACCTGAAGATGTCTGTAGGAACAGACGAAAGCTTGTAGTAAAAATAAGAACTAATGCAACAGAAATTTATAAAAACAAGGATCTTTTCATTCATAAACAGGTTCGGGGTTTTTGTATATTATTTGAATTGTTCGCAATTAAATCATTAACCTTTGTATTTGTTTTTTGTATGAATAATTCATGAATTTGTAAATTAATTGCACCTTTATTGAAATATATATATATATATATATATATATATATATATATATATATATATATATATATTTAGGCATTTCCTGTGTTCCTGATCAAATGAAACTCATAAATGATTACATCAATCGCGCTACTACACGACTATCTAGACAACTAGGGTTTACACCTATCCAGTCACAGCTCCATCAGAACCCATTTAAACACACACACAAACTTACCAGATTCCATCCAAAACATACTAGTAGAAAATACAAGCATATTAAACTCATCCACATGTAAAAAAAGATTGAAAATAATCGAAGCCTTAATAAAAAAGAAAAAGCCAACACTCAATAATAATAAGAACATGGCCACAATGTGCTGTGTTTGGAAAATAAAACATACCTATAAATCTAGATACATACACACAACCAATACACCCAATTAAAAAGCAAATATAAAATCATCCTTCATAATGGCTAAAAGTATAGCTGAAAGCACTCAGAATTACAGAACATTTGGACAGTTTCTACACACTCTGTGTCCAGAAAAGAAAACACTTGTTTGAACACAAGAAAAATGAAATAAAAACAAAATAACATCAAAGTTAGCTACAGTTAATTTTCTTAATTTCCCTCTGCAAATTTATATTCTTCTCTTTTTCCTTCAAAAGCCTAAGTCCATCTCTTATTTCTAACATCTTTACTTCTCTCTTTTTTCTATCGTTTCCGGTGAGTTAACCTATTAAATAGGTCAATGTCTGATCCTTACCCCACTTCCTCACTGTGAAGTATTGTAATAAAAATAAATTTAAAAGCATTCCTATCTCTCCCTTCTCTCTCTAATCTTGACCATGTCTGTCACACTCTCACCACTCTCTATATCACCTTACTTCAACTTGATACTACCCCTCAAAAGTGTAAAATATTATATGTAAATTTAAATTAATTTTTTCATCCTTGAAAAGGAGGTCTGATGATTCAGGGAAAAAGAAATTCCCTGGGGAAATAAATTATAACTATTAACTCTTAAAGTTGTCTGTTTTCATTAAATTAATTGCTCTGATTTAACATTGACCTATCCGAATTTCATCCTCCTTGTGATTACCCATACAGATAACCATGATTTTCATTACTTAAATATATATATATATATATATATATATACATATATATATATATATATATTTGATTAATACAAATATCAAAATTGTCACTTAGCTGATTGATGTTACCTTCAGAATCCTGAAACTAGACTTCTGTAGACAGATCCTCCAGCAATCTCTCCATCCACTCATCAGGAGATATCAGCAATTGTTTATTTTCTCATTTTTCTTTTATATTGAGTTACAAAATAATTTATGCACTTTTCATCGGTGCAAGGATAATATTTTTCTTTTCACACACACACACACACACATATATATATATATGTGTGTGTGTGAAAATATATAGAAAATAGGAAAGAACTCGTTAGGTAAATAATCCAAAGTTCTTTAGTATTTTTGTTATTATTTTTAAAAAACAGTGCTCAATACGAAAGTAGAGCCTAAATATAATTATTTATTTAAAAATATGATTCCATGTAGCGATGGAAACATATTTTTAAATAAATAATTATATATATATATATACACACACACACACACACACATATATATATATATATATATATATAGAGAGAGAGAGAGAGAGAAATACAAAACACATATAGTTATACAGCATAGAATATTGTGGTTTAGTTATCTGCCTACTACCAGTTTGTATTTTAAGTAAAATCATTGTTATGAATATACAAAATTATTGTACAAGTCAAATAAGAATTATAAATCCGGACAAAACCAGCTTTCATTAATGCCTAATAAATTCATTTATTCAAGTGCATTGTTTGGTGTACATTTTGCTAACATTGATATTGCTATCAGTTGAAAATCATTACAATTATCACCATTTGATGGAATTACTTTCCCATGTTCAGGTTTTTCAGTAAACTTTTTTTCAAGAAGTTATTTGCATAAAGCATAAAATCTCTTCTTCACTGACTTACCAAAAAGCAAAACCACTTGAATGGTTTCTTTTTAATAAGAACTTGCTATAAACATTTGTTGGTATCACTGTTTTTTCAGTCAACAAACAAACAACAAGATAGAGATTCTTTGACTTTTTCTTCTTGCAAGAGATTTCAATTCACTTTGTGTCGTCCAAAAATGTCTATTAGATTCTATAGACACTTGTGTGTTCTTATCTCCATTTATTCTTCTATTCATGAGCAAGACTAGTGTTAGCCAGACAAAAAGTCAGTAATAAAAGTAAATAGCACTTTTGAGCTATCACTAGTGAGGAGCTCACAGAGAATTTCATGTTTTATATAATATTACAAGAATGTTGATTAGAGTTATCAATTATGATTGGGTTATCTAAAAACTGGGTGTTACTTGCTGCAAATCTGAAAATATGTTTCTACTAAATTTTATTCTGTTGATGATCTCTGCATTGTATTAAAAACAGTCTATAACACTTATTGTAATGTTTTCAATTTGACACTAAAACTTTGTTTTCAAAAGAATCCTACTTCATTACCATTGAATTTCTAAAATGTATATAAAAATCTATTTTTATACAGGTTATCTTCTTTTTCTTCTTCTATGTCCCTTCAGGACATTTATGATCATGGCTCTCCACAATTTCCTGTCCTTTTTAGCTCTTAGTAAATTTTGTCTTTTCACTATCTTTTCTAATTCATGTTCTGCCATCCATTTACACAAGCTCATTGGGTAGGTTATCTGCTGTTTTCTTCTGTCCCTCTTGCCTTCAATCTATTCTAAGAGTATCAAATTTTCTAAGCCCTCTTTCCTCATTATGTGACCTATAAATTTCAACTATCTCTTCTTGATGGTTTGCAATAAAATATCGCCTTTGTAAAAGTATGAGCAAATCGCACTTCATCTCCATAGAATTTCTCCAACATATATAAACATCTATTTATGTACAGATCTTCTTCTAAGTGCCTTAAGAGGATGTTGTAGGAAGCCATGATCCTCTACAGTGCATAAAAGAAGATCAAGAGATAAAATTTTACTTCAGAAGAGAATTGCAAGAATTTTTTATAGCTCTTGTGTTTATTTAAAATAAGTATAAACTTGAAAGAAGTGAATTTCCTAGACATTATATTGGACCTCATAAAAAGGGATGCAGCACAGTTAATATTAATAAAGCATCTCACCATCATCTTGCTATCTTGGAGTATATTCCTATAAAATATTGGCAAAAGACTCTCAGCCAATTCATATAACAGGTGTGTATTCAATAGTCCATGAATCAATCATGGAATGGCATTGAAAAAGATTGTCTTTTCTATCAGTTTACAATTTAACAATGGGCATATGAAGAAAAATTTGGCTCATCTCCACCTTCAGGTTGGTGTGTAGTAATATCAGTGCCAGCCAATATATTGTTAAATGGAAAACATCTGACTGTCAACTAATTGGACTTCACAAGCTTATGGCAAGTGGTCCTGACAAAGTAGGTCACTGAATGAAGATAAATTACATTTTTTAGACAAAGATGACAAGACAAAGAACAATGTACTCTATAAGCCAGTGGTCACTACCAGCAGAACAGACAGAGAGGACTCGTGGAGAGTGATGTAACAAAGCCTCACAGTGACATGAAAGTAAAGATGCACATTAGACTGTTCACCTCCCCTTCACCGCTTTGCTTGTCTATAGCAGTAGGTTTCAATATGCCTGCTACTACAAATAGTCTCATGGTTTTATTTCATGGGTGCTGATCTGACCAAAGAGTTATTTTTAAGCCACAAGTGTTTGACTGGAAGAAGCTGCACTTTGAGAATGAACCTGGTGTCTGGTTTGTGCCTCAATGCTACGTGTGTTGAAGACCAAAATTTGTAAAGAAATTCAGTAACCAGTAAGTTATGTAAATTATTCAAGCAAAAACCTGAAAATAAGATGTATGGATTATGTAATCTAAAATATAAAGAAATATAACAAAAAAGCTGTTTTCTATGAATTATACCAATATCAATCACTCCTATAATTACAGGAATCAAAGCAATTATCCATGAGATTGATTGGTCAGTTTGTTTTTATGGCTTATCAACCTCTTGCAAGTTATTTCAAGCCAAAAATTGTTTTTAGATTTTTAGACATAATTATTTTACTGATACAATTTTTAGAGATAATTATTTTACTGATACAATTCCTACTAATTAACCCATAGCTTGAGGAGAAGAGGTCGGTTTTTAACTTTTCCTAGGCTATTTGTATGAAAATAGAAATAAGAAACCCCACTGGAATTGGAACTCAGCTCTTCTATTTCCAATACCAAGCTATTTTGCATTGCACCATCTACACATCCAAGCTTAAAGCACCTGGTATCCTAAACTGTCACTTTGTACTGACCAGTTTGGGTGATCATACATAAACCAATGTTTCAATGTGATTTGGCCATAAACCCTTGTCCTTTAGATGAAATGTGTTTGCCACCTAACATGCTAATGTTATGTTCTCAAATACTTGGCACACCCTGTATCTATCTATCATGATTATTTCACACCAAGCAAGGTGATAAAACCAGTAAAATGCAATAGGTTACTAAGAGTGAAAGAGATTATGAAAACATTACTGAATAGAAAGGTCAGTAAAAGAACAGATTTAAAAAAGACAGAAGATATTGCAAGGTTGATTGGTTCCCTGTGTCATGCTAGACAAGTTTTCTTTCCTGAACATATCTTACATATCTATAAATCTACTATTCATCCATGTCTCAAATATTGCTCCACATATTGTCCAGTGCTCCTGATTTATATCAATATTTAGAGATTCTTGATAAAATCCAAAGACTACTCAGTAATATTATTGTTCCTGACCTGACCAGCTTCAGTCCCTTTTCCATCACTGTAAACTTGCTTCCCTGTGCTTTTTTCTATAAATAATTTCATGGTAATTATTTGGATGAACTCTTTGCTATGGTACTTAGGTTTTACAAATTTAAGCACAGTACTAGATTAGCAGCAAGGTCCCATCAGCTTACAGTTTGATTGACTAGATGTAACGGTTTCTTTCCTCACACTTCTCACTTGTAGAACTCTCTTCTGTTTTCTTGTTTTTCAAACAAGTTTTATCATCAAAAAATTAAATGCAATGTCAGTCATTAGCTACTGTATTGCTGATTACACGTCTTTTGTTTTGCTCCTCAATATTGCTTCTGTTTTCTAATTCTCTCATGCCCACTAACCCCCCACTTCAGTCTTAGTGGCTTTACTGCCTTACATGGAGTGAATTTGATTTAAGAAAGGAAGATTGACATTGTATTTAAATTTTTAAAGATCATAGTTGACAGGAAAGCAAGGAGCCAGAAGGTAGTTCCACAAGTTAGAAGTGCAAGAGAAGAAACTGTTATGATCCAGAATGATGATGAAATTTTATCATTCTAAAAATAACACTGCCATCAGTGATGATAAAACATTAAGGATATTTCATCATTCTAATATTCATCATTACAAAAACAACCCTTCTACTGCAAAAGATTCAGTAGAGTAGTGTAGACTCAGGTACCCATAGTAGTAGAGTAAAGTAGTAATAGTAGTACAGAAACTTACATCTTTACCAGCACTCTGTGAAGATAGAAAACAGATGATTTCAAATACCATCCTCACAAACGAAATTCTCAGAACCAAACTAAGTAAGCACTGACTTTTAAACAAGAGACACTGAGAACATTTTTACACAAACCCTACCAATATTCTGTAATTCCAATCACAAAAAGAAAATACAAATCTTGTTATTTATGTCAACATGTGTCTCAAGTTTTTATTGTTCATGCTATTGTTGTATGTTTTAATTCATTTCGTTTTCAATATAAAAAAAGAGAAAAGGATTCCTCATACACTACAAATACATATAGTGACTGGGTAATTGAACAACATTCAAATAATATCAAGTTAGGATTACTACTACATCAACTGTAACTTACCTACTCTGTTACAAAACAACACAGAACATGGTAACAGCAATTTCAACAGTAAAATTATCAGACTTAATTGCCAATCTAGTACTATGCTTATATATATATATATATATATATATATATATAAGTTTCTACATGCTCTTAAAGTCATTTACTATTTTATAATAATGCCACAGTTATCCTCATTCAAAATATTTGCAAGCGAAGGTGGACAGTTTGTATAGGTGCATGAATACAACTGGTTCAGTGATAGCTGAACATTGAATTAAAAACTATATATCTGGTCTTATAGCCCGGATGTTTTCACTACAGAGCAAGGCTTATTTGGAGTACCACTTGAAGGTACTGAAATCTGTTTATTTAAAGTCCTACCAGCCATCTCACTGTAAGCAGAAGAAGTGATTGGTAAACTTAAATGTAATCACCCTGTAAGCTATATAATTTTTTTTATGTATAACATTTTGTTATATTATAACATTTTTCAGATAAGAGAGGACAGATAAACCACTTTAGCTTTTAACTTTACCACTTTATGATAATATCTTTTTGTTATCACTCTTTGTTATAAATTTTCTTCTCATTTTTAAAATATCCTTATTTATTTCCATTTAAAATCTTCCCAGTCTTCGTTTAAGAAATTCAAAACAGAAAAGAAATCTTAGTTTTGTAATAACTCTGATAAAAATATAGTGCAGGCCTCCTCCTGTCCTAAGTCATGTTCTTATTTCTGACGAAGAACTTCTGTAAATAAATGAAATTCATTAATTTTTATTTGTTTTGAGTGAAAATATAAACACAGGCAGATGAATATTTCTCAATGTAAGTGTAATACATTTTTATCTGAATTTATTTTTCATCCATATCTTTGACAAGATATCAAACAAATTCTATCCTCTTCATCTTTTTCTGTTCAAATATATTTGCAATGGAGGAAGTTTGGCTACTGAATAATCTTATGTGTACATAATGGTATTTGAAAGTGAAACACAGAAGGAACACCAGACATGTTGAAAAAGAACATATATGTTTGTGTTGTATTACAAAGCTGGAAACACTCATGCAGAAACCAATATAATTCTATATAGATTCTCTTTATGTATGTTCCAAGTTTGAGTTTACAGTTTTGTTCCTAGAAAGCTGCCGAACTTTGGCATCTTTTGAAGGTGAATTTTTGTGTCAGAATGTGAATGTGTTAATAATTGTTTTTGAATATTTGCCTTCATAATTCAAGGGAAGTAATTATTTTTTTATTTTGTATTCAAAATTGCAGTCCAAATTATTATATAAATCACAAACTATATAAATATATGAATTGGGATCAAATATGCATTAGAATCCAACAGAATGATAGGATAAGAAACAAAAAGGAAATGTTTATAAATTTAACATCGGAAAATGAAATATGGAGGAGAAAAGAAAATACTGGTATTGAAAACAAATTAGGTATCCCCAACAATAAGATCATCACCACAACCTCTAAGACAGCCAGAGATATATTTAGAAAGAAAAATAGATCCAATACTATATCAGATTCTGGGATACATGATAAAAAATGCTTGCTATGTTGGAAAAGCTACATAGATGAAACCTCTAGAAATCTAAAAGCCCACATCTATGAACTTGAAAGACCTATGTTTGGAAAACCCTTTGAACTTATTCATAACACACAGAAACAAAACAGGCCATTACTTTAATTTAATAAATGCCATCCTAATTAGAAAAGCATATAATTTATTGCATAGAAAATACTTAGAATGAATCATGATAAATATTTTACCATCAATAAACACTCATCAAACACACTTTATTATATCACCAACTTTTAGAAAATCCATACTAAATGAATCTAAGATCTGTCTACCTACAACCAGGGTAACCTAAAATCTTTCATTCTCATACAAAGCATCCTTCAGTCAACTACCAGACATAAATAAAAATGCCCACAGACACACATTATCAACCAAATTCCACATAGACCAACTAGAATCGTGATACAAAAACACATGAATTATACACACGAAGGCTGCTAGACAGGAAAGATACATTTGAGGTCTGCTTAACCATTGAAATACAAACAACACAAAAATTAAAAATACCAGAATTTTCTTTTCTTCTATGTATTTCATTTTCTAATGAAACTTCAGTAGAAATGAAACATGTTATAGATCCAATTTTGCACTTACAATTTTTAGCATTAGAGTACATCTTTTCAAAGCAAAGGTCATAGGTTATATGAATTGATTTTGAAGTATTTAAATGTATGTTTCCTATTCATTCCTTATTCTATTATATATATATATAT
Organism: Acanthosepion pharaonis; assembly: GCA_903632075.3. NCBI lineage: Eukaryota > Metazoa > Mollusca > Cephalopoda > Sepiida > Sepiidae > Acanthosepion > Acanthosepion pharaonis. Next base: position 949,588 of record CAHIKZ030000890.1, on the reverse strand, counting down.
ATATATATATATATATATATATATATATATATATGTGTGTGTGTGTGTGTGTTACAAGTTATAGACCAGTATTTTACACCTACAAATTTTGACATTAGAATACATCTTTTCAAAGCAAAATTCATAAGTTATATGGTTTGATTTTGAACTATGCATGTAGGTGGATCAAATATTATGACTTTTTTTTTCAAATTTTATTAAATTTTCGCTTCTTTTATTAAAATGACTCATTGATAAAGATATTAAATTGTAACTTGAAAATAATTATTTAAGTTAATTTATGACTGATTCTTTTAATGAAAAAGAGCAAATATTAAGATTCCAATTTTCAAGTTGATGCTCTTGCAAATTAATTTAGATATACAGACATCTAAAAGGAGAATGCTAAAAAAAGTTTCCATTTATATCATCTTGAATTGAATGTTTTTTTTTGCATCCATATCTTTCACAATGTGAAAAATGTGGAATTCTCTTCTGGTTTTTTAGGTTTTCCAGTCAACATTGATCTTCAAAAATTTAAATGCAGTGTTCAGTTGTAATATTCTGAATACTTAATTCCTGTTCTTTTATTGTTCTCTCTCTTTAATAATGTTTTACTTTTTCTTATATTCTTTCACATTCAGTAACCCCTCCCCCCACATCGTAGTGGCTTTATTGCCTTGCTTGGGGAGAAATGATTAAAAGAAAAAAAATATGGCTAGGTTCTAATAAGACAGTTAATAAACTGCTTTCTTCAACAGTACATTTCTTGGGCATATAATGAGGAAAGAGGACTTGGAGAATCTGATACTCACAGGGCATATTGAGGACAAAAGCGAAGGCAGCAGTCCAGCTACCTGATAAGCTTGTTTGATAGGATGGTGGATCAGGGAGCAGCAGATTTGGCAAAAGGACATATTTCTAAGAGATACAAAGGATAAAATGTTGTGGAGAGGCAAGATCACCAACATCCAGATAGAACATGGCGCATAAAAGAACTATGTAGACCTCTAGAAGAACTCTGTAGAATTTAGCTATGTATATGTATCTCTCTTTCTAACTTGTATAAATTATTTGATTGCTGTTAATATTCACTAAAGATAAACATAAGAAGTTGATTTTAGCATTTCTGTATAATTTACAAATAATTGTGGTCAGACTTTCTTTCAGATTTTTAAATATTTAATTTATATTTCTTTTAGTCTGCTCTTAACCATAAGCTCTCAAAATATCGATTTTTTTTTCTTTAATCTTATTGCAATCCATGTTGTTACTGGCTTTAGACCCCCAGATCCCAATGCAACTTCAAAGACTGTATCAAATGTAGTGATATCAGTCTCGGTCAGTATTTTGTTAACAAACAAATAATCTGAAAGTAACTGAAATTGCTTCAAACTGTTATTGCCCTGATGATTATCAGTTAAGTGAAGTGGACATCACAATAACCATGACAAATGATTCTGACAAAGTAGTTCACTCAGTGAGGCCAGAACTTGAGTTTTTCATAAATTAATTTTTTTAGACAAAGGTGACAAGACAAAGAATGCTGTTCTCTATAAGACAGTGGTCACTAGCACTGAAAACAGTGAGACCAAGAGAAAGGCACGGAGAGTGATGAAAGACTGCCTCACAGTGATACAAAAGGGAGGACATACCTGTTTGCCTGTTCCTCACCTCACTTCATCTCTGCCTTGTTCATGTACTGCTGAAGGTTACAACCAATTAAAATTTGTTTACTGCCACAATTGGCTCATGATTTTATTTCATGGGTAATGATCTGACCAAGGAGTTATTTTTAAGCCACAAGGATTTGACTGGAAAAAGTTTCACCCTGTGAATGAACCTTGTGGTCTGAGCTACAACTCTACACAATAAAAGACAGTTTTATGAGAGGTATATACAAGATAGTATCTATTCTAGGAAGTAGCAAAAGGAACACATGCACACTCATTGGCTTAGCATCTTACTACATGCAGCTTTAGCCTTTCCATGAGATTTGAGTGTGGGAAGCATATTGATACTTAAAAATTAAATTCAACTTTGTGACATTTTGGGCTTATATCCCAAACTTAGATAAACACAATCCATCACTGTCAGAATGCCACATTCACAAGATATGCTGACCAATCGCTGGCCTTCTGGACCCAACCTCTGCATTCTGTAACAATCTTGGTGATTGATTGATTTGCTCTTTACAGTTTATCAACCTTTTGTAGGTTATTTAAAGCCAGAAAACACTTTTAGATTGTAAGAATTTGGGGGGAGATAATAATTTACTGATACAATTCTACTAATTAACCCATAGATAGAGGGAAGAAGAGGTAGATTCATATCTTTCCCAAGGGTATTTGCACATTAGTGAATATAACAAGCCTGACTAGAACTAGAACTTGGTTTTTTGATTTCTGATTTCAAGCCATTATCCATTACACCACCTTCACATCCACACTTACAGTGTCTGGTACTCCCACATAATCATCCCTTCAAGTACTAATCAGGATCAATGTTGCTTAACTTTGGGGATCATACGAAAACCATTGTTTCAATGTGATATAGCCATAAGCCATTTATACCACCCACACATCCAAGCTTACAGCACCCGGTATTTCCAAGTGATCACCCATTTAGGTACTGACCAGGATCAATGTTGCTTAACTTTCATCGTATAAGAAGCAGTGTTTCAACATGATATGTCTGTAAGCACTTTATATCACCTTCACATTAGAGCTTACAGCACCTGGTATTTCAAATGGTCACCCATCCAGGTATTGATCAGGTTCAACATTGCTTAACTTTGGTGATCATATGAGAACCAATATTTCAACATGACATGGCTGTAAGCCTTTTATACCGCCCACACATCCAAACTTATAGCACCTGGTATTCTCAAGTGGCCACCCATCTAGGTACTGATCAGGCTCAACATTGCTTAACTTTGGTGATCATATGAAAACCTGTGTTTTAATGTGATATGGCTGTAAGCCTTCTATAATCTTCTCCAAACCAAAAATATCTTTCTCAAAGTAAACACAATTTTAAAAAATCAGGACGTAACATTTCAAAACTAAATTCAAGCATGTTTACATTTAAGATGTTTATCAGTATTTTTTAGTACTGAAAATTATGTTTAGTTTAGCAAGCACTTGTGTATCATTAGAGATAAAAAGTATAAAAATATGACTTTTGACTTCCTACCTGAATAAAACATCGGCACCTACTACTGAATGTATACCGTAGTCAAATTTTGCTGTCTACCATCATTCATATATTTTTAGCTTCTGGGTTAGATTAGAAATGGACATTTGTTCTGTTGTATTCAAATAATAAAGCTGCAGTAGCTAATCTGTTAAATAGATTGGTTAACAAACTGCGTTTTTTTAAACAGACTTGGTTCAGGTTTTAAACCATGAGTCAGTTATGTGCCATGCATGATACATGCATAGGCAATCATGTATCTTTCAATACATGACTGAGGCAGATTTTTTCCTGCAGTAGGTTGCCATTTTTTTCTGCAGTAGACCAGTTGCCATCCAAAACTACAGAACCTGGTCTGTCCTGCTATTTACCCATAGTTGGGGTGAGAAGAAGAGGATTCATACCTTTCCCGAGGGTATTAGCACATAAGTGAATGTAATGAATTTGCCAGGAATTTGAACTCAGCTCTCCAATTCCTCAATCCGAACTGCTATCCATTACTCCACCATGTATGAGTGGGAATCTTAAATATGAACAAGATTTTTCAATGCTAAGTTTTCTTCAAACTGTCACAATTAAATATATATTAACATTTTATTACCAGAACATCAGAGAATGAGTTCTCCTCTTTGGTATCTTGATAGCATAAATTTAAACATACTACTAGACTGGCTTTTAGGTCTCATCATTTTAATCTTGAAATAGCTAGATCAAATCATGTTTTATTCCAGTAGTTTAATTTCTTTCACTTCTCACCTATAGAAAACTTTTCTGGTTTCTTGCTTCCCTGTCACCTACAATTTTAAAAAATTTAAATACAAAATCAATCGCCATCTTCTGTCTTCCTGATTCCTATTCTTTTATTGTCCTTTCTCCTCATTAAAGTCTTCTCATTGTATTCCACTCCCAGTAATAACTTGCATCTTAGTGGTATTATTTCCTTGCTTGGAGTGAAATGATTTTTTTAAAAAAAAAAAAAAAAAACATAGAGGTAAAGCCATAAATCCAATGATGAAAAATATATTTTACTCAACAAATATTTATTTTTCAGAGTTATCTCTTTTCTTTGTCAATGCACTTAATTCAATATTTCTCTATTAATTCTTGTGGTCTATCAGCAATTCCTTAGTAGAGACCCCAATGCTGCATCAACAACAGACAATTTTCTTTGGGTTTCTTTTTTACGTGCTTTATTACAGGCTGGAGGGTAATAGTAGGCATAGTTTCTTGGAGGAAGTGAAAGAGAGAGCTAGATAGCCTTATGGGCAACAGTTTGACCAGCTACTCATCTTCTCTATGTGGTGACTTGTCTTTCTCTTTGAAAACATGGCACACAAAGGATTATGGGAAAGGAAGCTATGCATGATGGTAGACAGAAAAAATTTGACTAAAATATATATCAAAATGCAAATTACAAATCGGAGACCCCAAAATAATCCAAGCACAAAAATTTAAATATCTAGGAACTTCCCATCTGTGGAACTCCCTTCCCCTTACTTGCTTCCCTGATGACTATAATCTTCAAATATTCAAGTGTAATGTCAATTGACATCTGACACTCTGAGCTTGTTCCCCATCCTTCTCTTTATCCTTTTCTCAAACACACCTCTTTACTCTTGTTCTCAATCCTCTGTAACCACTTGTGTACTAGTGGCACTCCTGCCTTGCTTGGGGTGAATTGCCTTAAAAAAAAATGTTCATCTTGTTTATTTTGTTATTCTGACTAAAATAGTTTCAAGTCTGCATTTATTTCTTTTTCTAGTTTCACCATTTTGTCTTCAAAGTTTTAATTACAATGAAGCATTTATCTGGCTGTCTGAGGTATGCATGTGTGTGAGACAGACATGTATCAGGAGGCAGAACAAACCTAATTATATAGTATCATTATTATATGCCTTACTAATTTTTTTTTTAATCATTTCACAAGCCATTGTGTACTGGTGCTGCAGAATCATAAACAGTAAAAGAAATTTACAAAAGAAAAGAAACCCTATCACATCCATGGTGCCAAACATGTTTAGAAATATCTAAACTGTCAGCTGTATATAACCACTTTCTAAGATCAATGATTAAAGCAAGGCAACAGAGCCACTAAAACACAAGTGGTTACTGAGATTGAAAGAAAAAAAAAACAGTGAGAACAATAAAAGAACATAAATTAAAAAGACAGAAGATAACAATTGACATTGCATTTAAATTTTTGAAGATCTAACTTGACTGGAAAGTAAGAAACTGGAAGAGAGTTCCACAATTGAGAAGTGTGAGAAAAAACTGTTAGCATAGAACTTACAGTTATTTTGGCTAAACTAGTCTCAAGTTTGTATTTATTTCTTTTTCTAGTTTCACCCTTTTGGCTTCCAATAAACCTGCTGATGAACAGCACTTTGTCTTCAGGCATTTATCTGGCTATCTGAGATAGACACACACACACACACACACAATACAGACGCACATCAAGAGGCAGTACTGTAATATTAGCCATTTCCTTATAAGGAAACATTTAGCATTCATTTACTGAGCATTTAGATTTGCTGTTGGTTGAAATTTATAAAATCCTTCTCTTAAAACAATTTTTCAGGAAAATAGGTTTCTCAAGTCAATTAGCTGTTATCTCTCTTTCCAGCACTGATGGGGGCTTCTTTTCTTGCCTTTTCTTTGTTAGAGAGTAGAAGCTTCTTGATTATAGCATTATTATTATAATTATTATTCTTTGAATTATATGTGCTATCCATTTTAGTTCTTGCAGCTGTTGAAAGTCTTCAAGTGTTGTGTTTTTTTTTTTCACAAAGTATATTTCTTTTTGATATCACCAGTCCACATGGTTCAAAGAGCGATGATCTTTGCCAAGACCCACAGGCTTCACTCAAAGCCATTTTTAACCATTGATCTTAGAAAGTGGTTATATACAGCTGACAGTTTAGATATTTCTAAACATGTTTGGCACCATGCATGTGATTGGGTTTCTTTTATTTTGTACATTTCTTTTACTGTTTATGATTCTGCAGCACCATTCCACAATGTTTGAAGAAGTGTGTTCTTCACCTAGACAATTATGCTTCACTTGCTCAAAGCCTTTTTCTAACAATTGATCTTAGAAAGCAGATGTATACAGTTGATATTTTAGATATTTCTGAATGGGTTTGGTACCATGCATGGCATCCAGTTTTGATCTGACAAGGGTATTTCAGAATGAGACGCTTGTTTTTAGGTTAATGTTTTGGTTTTGTAGCAGATTGTAGTGTTAAGTGAGACTACACCTAGTACAACATATTTTATCTTCAATTTCTTTATCTTCATTATCTAATTTGTTGTAATTGATTCATATACCAATGTATTTGTAGTGTTTATTGTTTACTAATTCTAATTCTACAGCCGTGATTTTTATGAAGGATTCAAAATGTGTGCCATCACTTCTTTCATTCTAATTCCAGTTTTTTGTTTTGGAAAGTTGTGAGTCCTAATTATTGGAATAATTGTGAGAGGATGCTGATTTTTTGTTCAAGATCATTCTTGTCCCAACTCTGAATATTTATATCATCAGCATAGCCACCCCCACCCATCATTCTCTGAACATTGACCTTGGGTGTCGAATCAAGGGTACCAAGCAAATGTTGAAGTAATACAATACAGAAACTTTTGTTTTTAATATTTGAAGTCAAATTGAACTTTTAAATTTTGTTGATTATGAAAAGTTTTTTTTTGTTTTTTTTTTCAAAATAATTGGTATGAGTCTCTTGTAAAGGAAAGATTTATTTTAAATAAGTAACTTTCTAAGGGTAAAAAAAACTGGCTTACACTATCAGAGAGACTTAATGATTGTGAGACACAGGTTAGTATATCTCTGAAAAATCAAGATTTCTTCTTTATGTGCTGTGACTCATTTAGTACATACACAATCATGGCTCTCCACATCACTCTGTCCTCTGGAGCTTTTAATAAATTTTGTCTTCTTACTATTTCTGCCAAACCCTGTTCTACCATCCATATACCATGTACATTATGCACTGCTTTTCTCTATCTCTCTTGCCCACAATCTGTCCTGTGAGTATCAGATTTTCCAAGCCCTCCTTCCTCATTATGTGCCCCAGAAATTCCAACTGACTCTTCCTGATGTTAAGTATAAGTTTCCTTTTTGTTTCCATTTTCTCTAAAACCTCATTGTTGCTCACATGTTTGGTCCATGGTATCCTCAGCATTCCCTTACAGAACCACATTTCTATTGCTTCAAGTCTCTTCTGAGGAAATTGTCCAACATTCATTGCCATACAGGAAGACGGATATCACGTAACAGTTCAGTACCCTTTTCTTTGTTTCTAACAAACTTTTTAAAATAAGAAATACTTTTAAGATAAAGAGGTTATCATTCATTTCTTTCACTTAGCTTTTAATTTCTTCTTTACTGTTTCAACTCTACAGCCTGTCTGAAGTTATTATGCAAATCAAATAAACCTCAATAACTCAAAAGGTTCCAAACCAATATTTGTCAAACTTAAACCCATCCATTTCCACCCTTAGTGAAATATTTAATTAAGTTTTCTGCTTTTTTTAATGGCTAGTTTTTTGAGATATTTGGAATTTACAAAAATGGAATGACTGAAGTTATGCAGATTAAACTGATATTAGTTTAAAACCTCTGAAATCTAATAATAACTATTTTTTTTCTTTTTGTTGAAACATGGGTCAAGAAAAGGATCTAACAACTGCTGAAAAACAGAAAATAACAAAGTTATTGATTGAGGGAATGTCTACATTGGAGATATCAAAGGAGCTTTGCAGAGATTGTCAAGCGATAAAGAAGGCTGTTGAAAATGTAAGATAAGAACTCAAAGCAAAGGAAAAGGCTTTAAGAACTCAAAATGAACGTGGGTTATAGTGAAACAACCACTTTTGACCAGCATTTAGATCTTTGAAAAGTCTGGAATTAAGGATGTTAAGAAGGACAAAAAGTGTAGAATACTTTGTGAATTGAGATCTGTAAAAAATCTCCAAGGCAACCCCCTCTCACTAAAACAAATATTCTAAAGGGTCAAAATTAGGCCAAGAAATAAACGAAAATTGATTTTTCTAAAGTAATTTTCATAGACAAATCTCAAATGACATTGGATGGGCCAAAGGATGAATTTTATCCAATTCAGACATGCCTGTGGCTAAAAGAAGGCAACAAGAAGGTGGTAGTTTCATGATATAGGTTGGAATTGTTGACCAAACTATTATTGGACCATTCAAAGTTGATGAAGGAGTTAAACTGAACATTGTTAACTATTGCGATTTTATGAAGAAGAATTTCTTTGCATGGTACAAGTCTCAGTCTTGCAGCTTCAAAGTTAAATGTGTATTTATGCACGACAATGCTCTTTCTCATGTATCTAAGCTTACCCGTAAATTCTTTGAGCATAACAGGTTTACTGGGGAGAAGATAATGGAATGGCCACTATCAATTCCTGAACTGAATCCAATCAAAAATCTATGGTCAGTTGTGACAATGAAATTATATAAAAGTGGCAAACAATATAACAGCAAAGCAGACCAATAGAAAGAAGTTAGAACTACCATGTTGGAAACTGAACCTGTTGAAGTAAAAAAAAAAATAACAAAATCAATGGATAATAGATTACTGTTATGATAAAAAAGGTGACTATATTAAAATGTAAAGGATTTAAAGACTTATATGTATTTATTTCTTCTATTACAGGTGTTGATCAATTTTTGATGATTTTATTACCTTTTTATTGAAGTAAAATGAGATTATTTGGTTTTACCTAATAACTTCAGATAGCAGTTTTTAGAATAAATCAAATAACTTCAATAAAATATACTGTTAACACATAAAATTTTAACTCAGATTTTGTTTTGATATCTAAATTGATAGTTTAAATTTTGACAATTTTTTTCAAACCAAATTTGAATTATTGAAGTTCATATGATTTGCTTCATAACTTCAGACAGGGTGTATACTTTGCAGTTATTTTCTTCTTGGAACATACTTTTCTCTGTCACTCTACCATTTCAGTTTGGTTTGATTTAATAGCCTGAAATATCAGATCTATATTTTAAGCATATTCTATGCCTTTTTTTTTTTTTATATAATTCTTTGAAATTGGATTAGTCACTTTCCTAATTACATTCTCATAGATTTCTTCTTTCATGTTATCCCAGAGTACATCTCTATGTGGTTAGATGTAATTGAGCTTCAAAAACGCATTAATATTGGATGGTTTTTCTTCTTAATGGTTGGGTATCTGCAAATGAATAGGCATCTCACAGCTCAGGAAAGACAGAAAAATTATCAGCACTGAAAACAAACACTAAAAGAGTTGAATACTGGATCAAGACAAACAGGGTGTAAACAAAACTTCCACACAAGAAAACCACACATAAGGGATGGGCATAGCTGAGACGAAGGAAACACAAGCAATTTCAGGTGACACTGGGTAACACTCCTACTTTAATGCAGATAGAAATTCTTGATAATACACGGCAATCAAGTCATATGCTCAGTACAGTACTCTGCTGACCTGCCTCTTCTCAGAAATGTGCCTGCTTTTATTGAGCCAAGAACATTAGCAGTTGGCTAGCAAAATGAATCATTTTCATAATTAACACCACTCAGCTCACCACCCTGACTATTTCATGGGGGAGCTGGTAAATATTTTATTTCTTCATACTCAGCCATCCTACAGCTCTGTTATGCCATTTTCTTTCTTTTTACAGAACACTAGATGTTGTCTCTTTGACTAAGGTGGACCAGTACCATTATCAGTAATGGTAAGCAGTCCAGTCTGCATTTTGTTCACTTTGAATGTTGCCTAGTTTCTGATAAACATACAGTTATTAATATAGAAAGTAGGCACAACAAGTTCAACCAGCATTGGCGTTTCCACCTCTGTTTTATTCTCAGGAGCATATAAAGACACAAAACCCCAGAGCTGGTGAAACCTCTCAAACACTACCCAAAACTACTACAAAACAAATTCTGAAAAGACAAACATGTGGACAACTCCCAACACACTTCAAAGACTTCATGCACTAATATCAAGAGTACAAACAAACCAAATCATCATAAATACATACCTCCTTTCTGCTCATATTCACTTACTAACTATGAATCAGAATGAGATCTGTGGGAGCTGTTATACTCTGCTTCAAATTAGATCTCTTTCTGATTCATTCCTCATCAAAACCTGCTAGATGGATGTGAAAGCTACAAAAGCAAAAATAAAAAAGTCACTTTCTGCACAGGGACTGTAAGTATCACATTCAACTCACAAAACAAATACCTCCACCAGAAATATAAAATACAATTTGAAAGGAGCCAATCATGAATGTTGCCACCAAAGCAAAAGCATGACAAAAACACTAAATCATGTATCTACCCTGACTGCTTAAAAGGACACTACTCATGACACTGAAGCTCAGTCGCAGACAAGCTGTTAATATCATTACCAGTAACTTCAGTCAAATGACCTTACATAAGCATCATTGCCAGGCCCTACTGACTCTCACCATCCTCACTAAGAAACATTTCATTTTGATCTACTATATTGGCAATACAAAGAATTTTATCTTAACATTTCTGGTTTTGTTTTCTTTCTGCCTCTCTGGTAGTAATTTATTGTTTCATTTGTTCAAACATGCAACCATATGCAAAATACTGATTGGTCTGTTATGTTTACTTAGCACTAATACCCTTGAAAAAGGCACAAATCAAGTTAAATAATGTTATACTCCGTGCTAATAGGAATATATACTTGAAAAACATGGTCGATAAAATAAGTAATGGTTTATTGTAAAAACCAGAAATAAGGTAACAGTTATGTGCATCATTGCCACAAACCAATCCAGTAGTGAGTGCTACTATTGGAAGGTCGGTAGTTCTCTCGTAAGTTTTAGTCATACTCAACAGATCCCAGCTAGACTCTGTAGTCTGTTGACTTACAGATACTTATAGGCAGTTACTACCTATAGCTTAGTCACTAATGGGGGTGACAGATTATTCCATTACATCAAATAATATGACAAACTGGGATCTGTAGCTTTGTATCAGAGCCAGTCAAGAAGGAAGAAAACTCTGAATTTAAACCAGTGATGTGAAGCGAGAAAAAAAACATTCCTTGTATTACAGATTGGTCTGGTCATTCACTGTAACTGTTACCCCACTGGTTGTCCTGAACCTCAACTTGCCAATAAATTCTAGAGAGGATGCCAAGAAGATAGTTCATGAAGTGTGCAATTCCTCCTTACTCTGCTGAAAATCCATGCTTTTTCTTTCTTGAAGATAACAACAATAATCTCTTGGGATGGATATGTATTTGTGCAGATGCTGTTATTTTCTTAAAAGCAAAGATTTTATGTCATTTTGATTTTTAAAAATAAAAGGCTTATAGGAATATGTTAAAAGTATAACCTATTTTATTACTTTGGTCTGTTTCTGCAAAAAAGACTTCTATGTGTAGAAAATGGGTTAGTTAAAAAATATAGGAATTATGCTTGTTTTGTATCATTTTGATCTTTGCCTATTGAAATCTCTTCCTATTTCTTTGTTCTAATTATCTCAATGACTTCTTAAAAGGGAAGATATTTATCTCTAAACTTTCCGTAAGAAATTTGCTGCCTTACTGCCATAAGTATTTAGAAGAAAAATGCAGAAATTTGAGGGTTGTGTAACTCTTTCTTTATTTTTAACAGAAAACAATAAAATCTGAAATAATGTTATTTCTGTACTTTGTCAGTATAATAAAAGAATTCATAGTTTATTACTTCACTTGTTGTTCTTTTTCTATAAGCTGTGTCAACTTCAGGACGTGAATGACTTCATCTTCTTTTTACCTCAGTTTTGGACTAAATTTTGTCTTTTCGCTATCTCTCCTAATCACTGTCCTGCCAGCTATTTACACAAGTTCATTAAGGTAGCATATTTGCTGCTTTTCTCCATCCCACTTTCCTGTCCTGTGAGTGTCAAATTTTCTATGCCCTCTTTCCACCTGATGTTGAGTATAAGTGTCCTTTTAGTTTCCATTTTCTCTAAAACTTCATCATTGCTCGCATTCAGTCCCTAGTAATCTCAGCATCTTTCCAGTTCTGCTGCTTCAAGTTTCTTCTTTATCTTTGAGAAGATTGTCCATCATTTACTGTCATATAGATTGAATGATATTACATAACAGTTTAGCACTCTTTTCTAATGAGATTTTCCTGTTTCTTTATACTTAGCTTTTGGGAAGCATCTTTTACTTTTTGACGGCCTTAAGATTTCTGTTCCATTTTCTGTCATCTCTTAAAACACTTCCCAGATACGCTATTTACATTATTTGGACTATTATCCTCATCTTTGTTGCCATATTTATTACAATGTTTTGGCTGTTGTACACTCTGGCCTTCTTCAGGTGGTTGGAGAACTTGGAAAGGGGAATTAACAGGAGATAACTGATAACTGACATCCATTAAAAACATGGCATGTGGAACTAGAACAGTCTACCCCAGTGAGTGAAATAAAGCGTTCAGTTCAACATTCCAACCACCTGAAGAAGGCCAGGGCATACAACAGCTGAAATGTTGTAATAAATATGGCAACAAAGATGAGGACAATAGTCTGAATAATGTAAATAATGTACATAATACCTCATCTCAGAAATATAGACACATTTCCCAGATATTTAAATTTTTGTACTTGCTTGATTTGGGCATCTTCAACTTGTAATTCACATCTTGGACTCTCTTTTATGCTTGCAACCATATTTTATATCTTCTTACAATTTATGGTTCATTCATTCTTCTGGCTTTCATTGTCTACCTTCTGTAGTATTTTCCTTTCTATGTCTGCTATTAACACTGTGTCATCTACATATCTAATGTTTAGATCATGACCGTTAGTGCTAATGGTAATATTCACCACTACCTTATAAAGAAACATTTGGCATTCATTGACTGAGCAGCCAGTACTACTTTTGACTGAAATTTATAAAATCTTTCATTTAAAACAATTTTTCAGGAAGATAAGTTTCTCAAGTCCAGTAGTTTTTCTATTGTTTCCAGTAATGATAGAGGTTTCCTTCCTAACCTTTTGTTTGAAATAGTGTGGAACATCAGCTTCTTGATTATATTATTAACACCTCTTCGAGTTAGATGTGTTATCTATTTTAGATTTTTAAAAGTCCTTGAATGATGCAGTTTCTGATATTTGGTACAGTTCTTTGTGATTCTCTAGCACCAGTCCACAAGGTCCAAAGAAGGATGAGCTTTCCCAAGACCCATAAGCTTCACCCACTCAAAGTCATTTTTAACCATTGATTTTAGAAAGTGGTTATATTCAGCTGACAGTTTAGTTATTTCTGAACATTTCTACTATAAAGACTCAAAATGGAGTGCAGGATGACAGTATGATGTCGTAAGTTCACAAATCTAGAAAAAGAATTTGTCTTTCTTTGACATCATTTGTCTTTCCACGTTTTTTCCAAGCATGGCATTCAAATGAAAATCTTCATCTGACTCGAGTTTTCAGGTTAATGTTTTGGTTTTGTAGCAAGTGGTGGTGTTAGGTGAAAGAACCTCTAGTACAGCCTATTGTATGTTCAATTTCCTTATCTCCAATACTGAATTTGTTATAACTGAAGTGTTTAGTATTTACTAATTCCATTTCCTGATTATTTTTTTTTTTTTGGTGAATCACTGCTTCCATTCCCAATTCCAGGTCATAGTTTCTGTTTTGGAAAGGTTTATCCTGAGTCCTATTTCTTGGAATACTTAATAGGGGATGTTGGTTTTCTGTTCAAGATCATTCATATCCTACATATGAATATCCATGTCATTAGCATAGCCTCCCTCGTCATCAGTACATTGACATCAAGAGGGAAAGCAGGATGATTGTCTTCTATTTGTAGATTCATTTCGGATGTGGTATAATCTTTGCAAATGTGCAGAGCAATGTCTAGGTAGATATTAAATAGACTGAGCTCTTATTTCCACTTTCTTATATTCCTGATGAGGTTTGAAATGTTTCTGTATTGAGATCCTCACCATGATCTTGTATGATTTTGTAAAGTGATAAAGTTCCTCTATTAAATCAATGCATTCATTGAATTTGGAGCCTGAAGAAGTCTCTATTAATGTGATCATATGTTGCTGTGAGGTCGACATAGCAGGTATACAATTTCCTCTTAGAGAGGTGAGCAATTTCCTGCAAAATGTTTGATGACATATATGCCATAATTACATCCCTCACCAGAATGAAAACCAAATTGGTATCATTAGGAGTTGACTTTCATAAAATGATGAGAGCTGAGTTAATATAATGCTCATTAAAATTTCACCATGCTGAATCCAATTGAGATACCTCTGTATGTGTGATGGTCTGGAGGGCTTCCTTTTTGTTTTCATACTGTATTAATGCACGATAGACCCCACTTTTTGAGGATGCATTTCTGATTCCAGACTTTCGTCATAAAATAAACTTGCTATTGAATTCAGGGAGAAAGTAAGGTATTTTTAAAAGTTCAGGCTCAATGTCAATTGATACTTTATTATTCCTTATTTTTTTTATAGCTTTTTTAATTTCCTCAGTAGTAGTTTCATGCTTAGAGATAGACTTTGTAATAATTGGATGAATATTGGTAGATGTTCTATTTCTGATGGCCTTTTTGTTTAGTGTGATCAGGGGTGAAATGTGATTCAAAGTGTTTTTTGAGACCAGGACATTTCTTCTGTGATAGTTTTGATTGTATGATTGGATTGTGATTTTTTGCTTTTCCCCACATTTTAACTCATTGTTTGTGTTGCTTGGCTTCATTAATTTTGTTTCCAATTTTCTGAAGATATTGGTTTCTCAAAGAATTAATTTTTTTTTTTTTAATTTTCCTTGTTTAGTATTTCTCCTTCCATTTTTTTCATTTTCTCTTCATTTCTTTCTTTCTTGTATCAAACATTTCAACTCAGGATTTTCATCCCATTGGTGTATCTTTTACCTTCTGGCTATTCTTGGAATGGTCTCATGTACTTCAGCTAATGATGATATGATACCATTAATGGATTCCTCTGTTTTCATCAAGTTTTACAGAAATCATTTTTGACTCGAGTTTATTCCTAAATTTTAAAGTTAATCTTTAATTTTAAATGGCTTGGATGTTATACCTTAAAGTTTTTCTTGTTTTTTTGTGGGTGGAAGCAATCTATTTTGTTGGCTGATGTTGTCAGTTTAGTTGTAAGTAATTTGTGATCAGATTCAAAGTAGATGTTGCATACTGTGAGAAACCACTTAATTTTTTTGCTTTTCTCCACATTTTAACAGATTTTAACAGATTGTGCTGCTTGGCTTCATTAATTTTGTTTCCAATTTTCTGAAGATATTGGTTTCTCAAAGAATTAACTTTTTAAAAAATCTTTGTTTATTGTTCAATGTTTTCCCTTCCACTTTTTTACCTCTACCATTTGTTTCTTTCTTGTATCAATTTTCAACTTAGTATTGTCATCCCATGGGTATATTTTTTCCTTCTAGATATTCTTGGAATGGTCTCACATATTTCAGCTAATGAAGATATGATAACATTATTTCATTCCTAATGAATGCTAGTAGGACTTCTAATTCTCTCAGAATTGCCTCATTGAATAATTCTGGAGAGAAGACACATTCTTGTCTTACACCCCTTTCTATTTTTGCATATTTACTGAATTCATTTTCTGTCTGTATTGGTTTGTTGCCAGTATATGTTCTGGATTATTCTAATATCCTTTCCAAATATATCAAGCTTACCTAAAAGTACAATCAGTTCTTTGCAATATACTTTATCAAGTGCCTTTGAAACATAAATCCTTTAATCTGATTTTTTTGCTGCCTGCTCATCCTTATCCGTCAACACAAAATAATATCCTAGCTTTTTCTTCTATCCTGACATACAAACTGCTTCTCTAACACAAATTTGTATATACATATATTAATAAGGGAAAAGTCTATGAATTACTATTTTAGGAAATGCTGGTAAAATAATTATATTTAATTTTGTGTATATATCATCAAAGAAAGTAATGAAGTAATGTGTTTTAGTTAATTGTTTTAAAACATTTCTACTAGAAAGACTCAAAATTGAGTGCAGGATGACAGTATGATTTCCCCAGTTCACAAATCAAAAAAAAAAAAAGAATTTGTTTTTCTTTGAGATCATTTGTCTTTCCACTTTTCAAACCTATGAATATATTTCTTTTGATTTCTATAATCAGCATCTTGTTTTTTCCTATTCATCTTATCAGTCATTTTTACATCATAGCTTCTTTCTATTTTTACCAACAACAAAGCTCTGTCTGTGGCTTTAGATACTTCAAAAGCATTTGATAGGATTTGCCATGATTGTCTTCTTCACAAGCTCAATGGCTATGGTGTCTCTGACCAAATTTTCAATTTGATCCAGTCTCTCTTAACAAATCATGTAATGAAAGTTGTGTTGAACATTAATACAAGTTCAAGTGTCTCCCAGGGCTCTATTCTTGGATCTACTTTGTTTCTTATCTCCATGCTTCCCCATGCTATCATTTTTTAATTCAGTATTTATGCTGATGATGCAACTATTTACACTTGCTTAATAGTAAGTTTAAACAGTTCAAAAAAAGTTTAAACTACAGGTGATTTCAAAGATGATCTTCAATCAGTTGTTAATTGGGACAAGATGTTAGACGGTGTCCTCAAGGCTGAATAAGAGACGCAAGGCAGCAGAAATGTGGTTCTACAGAAGGATGCTGAGGATATCATGGACCGAGCATGTGAGCAACAATGAGGTCTTGGAAAGAATGCAAACAAGGAAGCTTATGTTTAACATAAGGAAGAGGCAGGTGAAATTTCTGAGTCACCTGATGAAAAAGAAGGGCCTGGAGAATCTGAAACTCATGGGACAAAAAGAGGGAAAAAGAGACAGGGGAAAGCAGCACATGACATATGTGGCAGGCTTGGGCAGGTGGATGGTGGAGCATGATCTCAGAGAGTTTGCAGAAACACAAAACCTGTTGAGAGCCACAATGGATAGGGGGAAGTGGGGGGGCATGAACGCCTACATCCTGAAAAGACACAGCACATAAAAAGAAAAGATCATTTAGTCATCTTAGAGAAACATTTTTGCCTTCTCTCAACATGACTGATGCTAATCTCCTTCTTAGTCTTACATGAAGTAGAATGATTATATTGAATCAATTGCTAGGTCTGCTGCTAGGAAAGTTGGTTCACTGTGTTGTGCTAGACAGTTTTTCTTGCCAGAATCCATCTTGTCTGTTTATAAATTTACCATTTGCCAGTATATTGAATATTGCTGCTACATACAGTCTGATGTACCTCCTATATATATGTTAAGATTCTTTACAAAATTCAAAGAAGGATCTGTAATGTTAATGATCCTGACCTGGCATTGTGACTTTAGACATTTTCTCCATTACCATAACATAGCTTCCCTCTGCCTTTTCTCTAAATATTTTCATGACACTTCTTTACTCCTTGATAATTCAATCACATGAATTTAAGCATACTACTAGATTGGCAACATGTCTCATTGTTTTATAGTTGAAATAAGTGGATGTAATCTTAAGTTCTATTCTTATAGTTTTTTTTCCACACTTCTCATCTGTGGAATTTCTACTGATTCTCTTCTTGAATCCAGTTCATTTTGTCCCTACTCCTCGCTACCAGCTTTCTCATTTTCCTTCACTCTCAGTAATCTATTGTGTCTTAATAACACTATTGCCTTGCATGGAGTGAAAAAAATGTCTCTCTTCGTCTGTGATTGTGATATCTCCTGCTAGAATAACCAGAAAGTCTTCTTTTTTTATTTATTTATTATTTATTTTATTTTACTTTTTCCTATCTGATAAATGTGGGAATTTCAAACTTAAGATCTACTTTACTCTTCAAGGAAAACAACTAAAATGTTCTTATAACACAATAAAATTTTTATATAAAAACTATTCTCTTTTCTTTCTTTATCACTGCAATCTTTTTGACAAACTATTTTGTCTTCTTTTAGAAAAATACTTATTGATATTTAATCATCTATTTTGGTATGGCTGGATGTAGCATTGGTGATCATCTCTATCTATCTATCTATCTATCTATCTATCAAGACCTTATGCAACTGGAATTTACGAACAGGGATCATATCATTCATATACAGGTTCGGGGTTGATGTATCTTATTTATATTATTTGCGAAGATGTATTCTCGCCATTTAAATCATTAACCACTATATTTTTTTTTGTATGAATGATTCATGAATTTATAAATTATAATTTGTACCTTTAATTGAAATTAAAATAACTGATCCAACGTGCAACTTTCGGATAATAAGTGTGACATTACTGTAATTATTGAATGATATAGTTCATGCCACATAGACAGAAAATCTACCAGTAAAAAAGAATTCTCTTTTGTACAAAAACGCACAACCTTAAACTTTAAATTCAAGCTCAGCATTGCGACTGCACGTTCGAAAACAATAACACATTTCTCATAGCATTTTTTCAGATTACATCTCTATTTTTGTTGTCCTCTTATTACCGAGAAGTAAAAACAAGAACAAAATTTATTTCCATACCTGAGGATGTCTGTAGGAACAGGCGAAAGCTTGTAAGAATTAAAAGACCTTATGCAACTGGAATTTATGAACAGGGATCATATCATTCATATACAGGTTCGGGGTTGATGTATCTTATTTATATTGTTTGCGAAGATGTATTCTTGCCATTTAAATCATTAACCTCTATATTTGTTTTTTGTATGAATGATTCATGAATTTATATATATTTATATATATATATACACACACACACACACCAATAATCAATATAAATTTTTCATCACCATTTTTTATACAATTCTTGTATTTTGTTGAGAGTTATTATACAATATCATCTTAAAAGTTCTACTAAATGGTGAAAACAAAATGTATATTATTTATTATTAGTATAAATTTTAGTTCTGTTATTATATATTAAGCACTGTTTTATTGCCACCAACACTCACTGTGTGCCACTTTATATCTATCTATCTATCTATCTATCTAGATGCATGTTTCATTAAATAATATAGACATGTTTTGTCCCATTGTTCGCATCTTTGTCACCATATTTATCACAATGTTTCGGCCGTTTAACCGGGTATTGAACTCACACTCTTTAGGTCCTGCCACTGGATCTAACTAACACCTTTATCCACTGTTCCATGTGTCTCGGAACGGTCTATAATTTTCAAGTCAGGTCTATCTTGAAAGTGAGAGATAGAATATAAAAAAGTTCTAGAAACAGTGGATAAAGGCACTAGTTAGATCCAGTGACAGGACCTAATGAGTGTGAGTTCAATACCCGGTTAAGGTAGTGGAGAACTTTCAGAGGGGAATTAACAGGAGATAACTGACATCCATTAGACATGGCACGTGGAACTAGAACAATCTACGCCAGTGAACGAAATAAAGGGTTCAGTTTGACATTCCAACCACCTGAAGAAGGCCGGAGCATACAACAGCCGAAACATTGTGATAAACATGGCAACAAAGATGAGGACAATAGTCTAAATAATGTAAATTGTGTAATTAAATATCACTGTTCGCTATGGTGCTTAGACACTTTGAATTTAAGCACAATAGTAGATTAGTGATGAGGTCACATCAATTTATAGTTGAGCTGGCTAGATGTAACTGTAAATTCTATGCTCATAGCTTCTTTTCTTGCACTTCTCGCTTGTGGAACACTCTTCCAGTTCCATGCTTTCCAGCCAACTTTAATCTTCAAAAATATAAATTTAATATCAATTGCTGATTACTCTTCCTCTGTTCTTGTTCATTAGCAATGTTCCTGTTTCTAACTCTTCCACACCCAATAATCCCTTGTGTCTCAGTAGCTTTACTGCCTTGAATAGGGTTGATACTGATTAATATTATATATATATATATATATATATATACACTGAAGAATAAAACAACTATGTTGATGTGACCAACAGACAACATGCCAGATGACTAACACTTTAGATAAGAAAAAATCCCAAACAAGGAAAGAAAAAAAGAAAGAAATACCAAAAGCAAACACGTACGTACTCAGTAAAGTGCTTAACACACAGATTATCTATGTAGAAGTCAAATAACTTACCTTCTAACATGGCTGCCTCCTTATAAAATGGCAAGCCATCTAATCTACCTCATTTATAGGAGATTACCTAATACAGCAGGTGCGTTAGTCCACTTTACTATAATGGACCTGTCCAACACATTTGCATGAGTGGACTCTATACACTCATATATCTCTCCATTAAATCGCTCAGTGGGTATTTTTCATTTGGAATGACTACACCAGTCTACCTGCGTGTCAAACCACTTGCAATTAACCAATACTCAACAATCTAGACAAAGCAAAAAACGCTTCACATCATCAACATTAAACAAAGGACTGTATAATATAATCAGTCAGCTGTTGCTTTTTAAGTTTTATTAAAAAGGATAGACATTCTATGTCTGTTCAATTTATCTATCAACTTTTCTAAACTACAAATAAATTTCTACAAACCTGTAAATGCAAAAATATCCCAAATCCTGTCCGTAATGAAACTTTTAACTTTCCTCAGATAAGGATGAGAAAAAGTAAAGTGAAAACTGTCAATGCTTTAAGTAGCTCATATTTTTATTTATTATTTTTACACTCGGATTTGTTATTATGACATTTCAGCCATTGTGCTCTCCAGCCATCATCAGCAGCTTGCTGATCAGAGTAACCTGTTTTAATGAATATGAACTACCTTAGCAGTGGTTTGAACTTTGTTCTAGTTAACAATTCCCTCCTTCAACTGGCTTCTGTTCCTGTTATATTTTGTTAAAATAACTTTCAAGGAATTTCAAACTGAATTCTTTATTTTATCTACCAGTATATATTGTTCTCCTTTTGCTGCCCATATTTACAGATATCTCATCCTATTCTTATTTAATACTACTCCATTCTTACTTGCCCTGTTTCCACTATGTCTAACTCTGCACTGTCCAACTTAGGGACTAAACTCACAATTATAAAATAACCAAATTCACAAACCAATGATCCATCTCTTTTCCCCTTAGTTATAGCTTAAATAGTAGATCTTATAACTGGAATAATCATTCTTGGCTCTAAAAAATGTTAATGCAATATTCACTTTTTTATTTTAATGATTTCACCCCAAGCAAGGCAATAAAGCCACTAAGATGCAAGGGGTTACTGAGTGTGAGAGAATATAAGAAAAAAAAATGCTATTAAGGATAGAGAACAATAAAAGAAAAGGAATTAAGAAGATAGAAGATAACAATTAACATAGCATTTAAATTTTTTAAGGTAAAAGTTGACCAAAAAGCAAGAAGCCGGAAGAGAGTTCCACAAACATGAAGTGTGAGAGAAAAACTGTTAGCATAGAACTTATAAAAAAAGAATTATTCTTACAATCTTAATATGTTTTGGCTTTAAACCCATAAAAGCTTGATAAGCCATAAAAAACAAACCAGTCAATCATTAATCAATACTTTAATCTACTAGGCTGTTTTCTGTGATGCATTAATATAGATATATGTCTATATTTCCGAGATGAGGTATTATGTACACTATTTACATTATTTGGATTATTGTCCTCATCTTTGTTGCTATATTTATTACAATGTTTCAGCTATTGTACACTCTAGCCTTCTTCAGGTGGTTGGAATGTCAAACTTAACCCTTTATTTCGCTCACTGGGGTAGACTGTTCTAGTTCCACGTGCCATGTCTAATGGATGTCAGTTATCAGTTATCTCCTGTTAATTCCCCTCTCCAAGTTCTCCACTGTCTTAACCGGGTATTGAACTCAAACTCTTTGAGTCTTGTCACTGGATCTAACCAATGCCTTTATCCACTGTGCCTTGAGGACATCTGTGTATGAATTTCTGGGTATTATAAACCTAATGTCTCAACATCATTTTTTACCAGTGCTCATATTATAATTTTTTGCTGTTATCATACATGTTTTTACCAGAGCTCATATTGCAATTTTTGTTGTTATTATTGCTTTTCTCTGGCACAAGTAATAAGGAGTGCCAGAGAAAAGCGATAATAATAATGATAGTCTGAATAATGTAAATAGTGTACATAATACATCATCTCAGAAATATAGACAAATACTGAATTGATTTCCTAATGCTTTCTTTAAAAAAAAATTTATGAACACTATATATTTTAAAAATAAATAATTAAATAAATGAATAAGCACATGATGCTTATTCATTCAATCCCTTTGTATACATACTAAAAAGTTCCTTTTGAGTTCATATGAAGTTGGATGAAAAGTATGTATATTTCATTTAAACCCCCACCACCACCAGCAATAAATTTCCAGTACAACGGCTGAAATGTTGTAATAAATATGGCAACAAAGATGAGGACAATAGTCTGTATAATGTAAATATTGATTAATATAGATATTTGACATTATAATAATTTCATAATCTGTCCATCTGTCTACATTACTATCTTTCCATCTTAACCATTCAATATTTGTCAATTGTCAACTTCATAACATATAGAGAATAAACTTGTCTGAACAACTGTCATCTATATTATCTTTATAATCAGCTATGATTGCATTAAAATATCTTAAAGTGAGAAGAAAGGACTAAACATAAACTGCAAGGAAACAGAATGCATGGTTGTTAGCAAAAGGATAAGCCCAAAATGTGAATTGCAAATCAGGAATCACAAAAAAAAAGGACAGAATAAATATCTGGGAAGTGTTTTAACAGAGGACAGAAATTGTAATACTTAAATCCGAGAACATATTGGGATAGCCAAAGATGCATTCCAAAAGCTAAGCTGAGAAATAGAAAGATTTCACTAGAGACAAGGAAAAGGTTACTAAACTGCTATGTGATATCTGTCCTCCTGTATGGTAGTGAATGCTGGACAATCTCCTCAAAGATGAAGAAGAGATTGAAGCAACAGAAATGTGGTTCTACAGAAAGATGCTGAAGATACCATGGACTGAACATGTGAGCAACAATGAAGTTTTAGAGAAAATGGAAACAAAAAAACTCATACATCAGGAAGTGACAGTGGAGGTTTCTAGAGCACATGATAAGGAAAGGGGCAGGGATTTGATATTCACATGGGGGGGCATAGTAATGGCAAGAGGGACAGAGGAAAGCTGCAAATAACCTAAATAATGAGTAGGCTAAAACACACACACACACACACACACACATGTGTGTGTGTGTATAAATATTCAGATATATTAAAATGTTTTCCTTTTGTATGAATAAGTACAAAAGGAAAAAACTTTTCGTCTTTTCATATTGACTTTTTACAAATATATTAGAGATATATATATATCAGAATATTATATGCCCCACACATATCTCTCTCTATATATATATATATATATATATATATATATATATATATATATAATATATATAATATATAAAAAAAAAATATATAAAAATACACATCACAACCAAAAACGTTTGTGGTTTCTCGTTTATCTTTAAAATATAGACTTTTCTCTACTTGGAACATCTATAATCTCTCTCTTGAATGGTATAGCTGGTCTGTGTCAATTTCAGGATTCACATTATATATATATATATATATATATATATAGTGAAAGAGGAGAGGGAACAAAGTTTTTTTTATTCCCATTAATTTATAGCATCATTAATCATTCATCCAAATATTTTCCTTGGGTTTTCTCTTTTGCCAATTTTTAAGTAAATTGTATCCGCCATTATAAAAGAATGATTTTGGTTTTGATTCAATGAATTCTTGCAGAAATCCTTTGATATCTTGAACTTGTAAGAACTGTGAATCAGACAAAGTGTGTAACAATGTGTGAAAAATGTAATAAAGCTGACAAGTTTGATGAAGATGGCATCTCACCTATATGATCATTTGCTATGTCAAATTTGTAGCATCACAATGGCTATTGTTAGGCATTAAAATCACGGGAGGGTTTTCTGGCTCAGAAATAAACCTGTGCTCTGTCAATGCATCATTCAAATGAGTCAGTTGCTCTCTGTATTGTCATATAATAACAGCTGTTTTGATATCATCAATTCATCATAAATTTCTTTTTAAACTTCATCAAACATTTTTTTTTTGATGGTAGATTTAATTTGGGTTGAGATGTTGATAGATGTCATCTATGTAACCATGATTTTTTACACTATTTACATTATTCGGACTATTGTCCTCATCTTTGTCACCATATTTATTACAACGTTTCGGCCGTTGTATGCTCCGGCCTTCTTCAGGTGGTTGGAATGTCGAACTGAACCCTTTATTTTGCTCACTGGGGTAGACTGTTCTAGTTCCATGTGCCCCGTTTAGTGGATGTCAGTTATCAGTTATCTCCTGTTAATTCCCCTCTCCAAGTTCTCCACTGCCTTAACCGGGTATTGAACTCACACTCTTTTGGTCC